>BOPP01000020.1:1682221-1713473 GCA_017312745.1 Gryllus bimaculatus
GCACTACACTGAAAAATTTTTGCCGTCTCTTGGCCAATGATGGCCACTTGAGAATAATTTTCAAGGTCAATATTTTTATTGTTGTATGTTTAAGGAAATAATTATTTTATTTATTTTCAATAATTAGAATTGAATAATTTTTATATTTATTAATATTTTTAAGAATTGTATTAAAGATTTTCTTGTTTGTTTAATAAGAGAATTTCAATAATAATGTTATATATTGATAAATAAACAAAGAAGCTTGGCTGTAATGTTTCGGAAAGTAATCTTTCTGATTTCTCTCTGAGTGGCTTTTTGAAAAGAAGGATTGTTATGTTGTGCTTTAGTAATTCGATAAATCAGTCATAAACTTCCTTCCATATCATTATTACGGTTTTTGCTTTCTTAAGCATAACTGGACAGAATCGCATAAAGTGACTTGTGTGCCTCTCCCTTCCTGCCCCATCGACCCTGGCGCAGTGCAACAAGAGTCTCTGGTATAGTGGAATGCGCCGCTACTGCTTGCCTAAAACTCGTGAATGAGAATCACACACAAACAGGAAAGTTGCTGCAAGCTTATGATCTGACCAACTCGCCTCCCTCTCTGCTGTCTATACATGCCAGCCACAGTTGTTTGAAAAAGAGTCAAAGGAATGCAATGTTTCCAAATTGTCAAAACAAGAACAAGTGCTCCCAGCTATGGGTTGCGAGATTAAGATATGACCCGGGATTTTGTTTTTATCTAATTTATTTTTGCTCCCTCCTTCTTTCTTTTCTTTCACCCCCTAATTAAATAGAGCTGAAAAGTATTCTTTCCTCACTTCTTTGTCTTATTTATTTAATTGTTTGAAGTCATTGTTGTGTTTGAAATGTAATGGAAAAATAATTTTAAGATTTAACTTATAAATTTTCATTTTCAAAGGACTAGACTTAACAAGCTTAAATGACTCTGACACTTTTAGCACTACATGAGAGAGCTTGTCTGTGGTTCTGGTTGATTAGTAAGAATTATATAGTGTGTAAGCACACCGGCTCTCTCATAACTGAAAGTTTTTCTGCCGAGAAATTTTCCTCAGAAATTTTAAACATCATTTACAGTCTTTCGATTTCATTTGAGTCCAGAACGCTTGAACACAGTCACTTTCACACTCTGTTGACCTTGCCTTTCAAACTCAATTCACTTTGTCAAGAATGTGGTCATGTTTTGTCTTCCATTAGCAGTGTCTGGCCCTATTGAGGTCAGTTGCCTGCTGCTTGCATGGAAACAGGATTGCCATTCTGTTGTTAGTCTCAAATACCAATCTCCTCGAAGTATATTCACCAATATAGACCCCCAAAGATTAAGCATTAACACTGAGCTCTGAAGTGAACACAAAGTATCTTGCATAATTCTAACTCATTGGTAATGAAATCCCTACAATTTGTGTTGGGAGGTGAAAATTATGCCATAGAACAACATCCATTTAAAGTTGTCTAATAATAACCTGTCTTTAAATTTCTTTAAACCCCTTCTGTCCTACTCTTTTAAAACTGCCACTGGAAAGTAACAGAATATTGAGGACAGATGCTTATATGTAACACGTGGTTTTGCAAATTTCTTTGCACTATGAATGAAATAGAATGTGTTTTTGGAAAATAGAAGTATTACTGGACTAGTACTATTAATTATGAATACATTTTATTGCTTTGAAAAATGTAATTTCTAATTTCAACTTTTATATTGGGAAGTTCCATAAAAGAAAATTGGTTAATACGATGTTGCCAGCAAGCCATTCTGAAAACAATGAAGTTTAAATTAGGCAAATGCAAAAGAAATGAAGTTATTATTAAAAATATTTCTGATGAATGAAAAGCATACACTTCAAAAATTTCGGTCTTTCAAGTCCAGGTTTGAATAGCCAGGAGAGAGAACAATAGGTTTTTTCTTCAGATATTATAACATGTAATATTTACTTAGTATAGTCATCATTCTTGTTGTGCCATCTTTTTGGGGCATTCTTATTCAGTGCACTACTCTTATCTACTATGTGTGTGTATGTGGGCTCGCCCTGTACCAGCAGATCCCCAAGGAAATCACCACCAAGTCCCCAGTCGCCTCCAACAGGCAACCACATCACCTCCGCTTTGCCCCAGCTGTTGGCACCCCTGTCAACCAGTGGCTAAGGCAAGACAAGTGCCAGTCAACTGCTGCCACTTCCACATTCATCTCAGAAGACTCCTGCTGAAACCTCAAGTAGCAGTGGAGGTGTTTCAAACTTCCAACGTTGAGGTGTGTGGTGGGGGGCCTCAAGCCACCGGTGAAGGCCAACAACAGCAACAACAACAACTTCAACTAACAACCCCTTCCAATTCTTCCTCCTCTTCTGGCGTGGCTTAGTGCAGCGTCAGCAACCTTCACCTGACACTTCACCAACAGAAATCAGCCACATATAATTCAGGCACCAGCCTGGTACCGCCCTTCACCAACATGGTGCAGCAAGCAATACAGCACACCCATTCAGTTGGCAGTTTCATCCTGGGAAAAACTTCACCATGCACATCGTCTCCATCAGTACCTCCCAGGTCCATCACCTTTAATATCATGCAGGACCATCTTCTGCCTCGCCATCACCCAATTGTGGTTTGTGGTCGAGATACCAACAATTCCCCTTACCGTCCTTGAAATTCCACGAAGTCCCTCTTACTAACAACACAAGTCAGACTAATCAACCCATTAATTGTTCCTTTAGGGACGGCCTGTTACCCCACAGTAACCCTCTAGACTCCACAATTCTCCTTAGTTCTGGAGTGACCAGTACAGTCACAGATCAGCAGATCCGTGTGCTGACACCATCTGAAATTATGCGCACCCTCCCATCCCTAGGCCAGGAAAGTTACGACTTACTGCATTCCACGCCGTCCACGGTGAGCTTTTTTCATGATGCGGACTTAAATGTTTCTGCATTTTCCTTATTGGTGTTCAATTGTTTGTATTCATATTTTTTACCTCTTGTGAAGTCATGTTTTTATTTGTTTTGAAAGAACTTAGTAGTTTCTGTTTCTCTCTTGTTAACATGTAAAGCATTTCATATTTTTTAATTTCCAAGTTTTGTAGTATATTTGTTCATGAAAGTAATGGTTTTGAAGAAAAATGTTTGAAGATACTTTTGCAAATGAATAATGCTATTACATTTTTGAAGCCTCAAGATCCAGATTAATGTTATACCACAACCTTTTGTCTTCCAAAACTTAAAGGAAGCTTTATAGACTATATTGTTTCTAATTTTATAAAAAATGAAATTACTATTTTGATTTTATTTGTCAACTAATAGAAGCGTTAGTTTGGGAAAATAATATTAAATTACTTTATTCATATCCTGTCCACTCCATGTGGAAAATTCTGTGCTTCCCTTGTATCTTCACCTTTCTCCCATTCTTTATTTTCTTAATGATTATATGCTTTTCTTTTGGTGTAGTGTGATGGCTGTATTGAGTTGGTTTTAGGTTTGGTGTTGGCTTTTTAAATTCCCTTGTTGTGTATTGGTTGTTTTAACATTGGAATCTAATAATATTTTATTTCTCCTAGATGAAGACTTCATTTTGATATTTGATGGCTTCCTGTAGTCCATATTGTTGATGCTTTTTATTTCCCTATATATGATGGACAGAAAATAATTTACTTTTTTATTGCTTACAAAATGTGTTTGGTGCTGTCTTGTTTCTATCTGGGTGTTGTATGGTGGTGTTTCTCGTACATTGTACTTATTCATATAAATTATGCAATTTCAGACTAGAGTGAGCGTTAGTTGTTGTTGTTGTTTTTTAACAGGCTGTAAGAAAATCAGTCCTCAGGAACTGCTCAGTATGTTGATAAATTGTTGAAATACACATTACGTTGTCTTTAGAATTTGAATTTTTTCACAATGCCACAGAAGTTTTTGATATAATAATTTCATTTTTGTAATGCTGTTTATACATGTACAGTTTTACTCACACAATGCATTTTGGCTGGTATTAGTTCTTCTTTATGCCTTTTTTCTTTGTAATGTATTGCGTTGAGTATTGTTCTGTATGTTGGACTAATTAGGGTTTTTAAGAATACTTAGTCTCGGGGGATATTGTCGTTCGTTAACAATTGTTAGTTTTAATTGATATAAAAGTATTTGATTGATGCTGCACCTTACTAAATGTGAATAAATTTCTCTTAGTTTCACTACAATGTACATAAAAGCAAAATATTTTGAAAACATAGTTTCAGAAACTTTTACATTTTTATTGAATGAGTTGCACGTTCATGTGATCATAGTTGATTCAGTGAAAGTTGAATTTTCCTGGCATTGAGCCATAAAAATATAGGAATTGTATCTCACAGTGGTTTTGTTTTTGATGCAGGGAAGTACAGCATAGAAAGATTATTTATATATAAATGTCAAAGAATAATTGAATGTTTAATTAAATATTATATCCTAGTAAAAATATTTTAAACAGGGATCAGGACAAAATTCTGCCAACAACAGAAATCATGTCGAGAAGCTGAACAGGAACGCCCAGTGGAAGCAATTACAAGCTCTTACGACAGCAGCAAGCCAGCAAAACATCAGCAGTCTTTCCAGGAACAACGGGTTCAAGGTAGGCAAATCGTTTCATGAAAATTGATATATATATTCACACAGTTCAATCAGCCCCTAGAGAAACTATTATTATGAATTTCTTTGGGGGGAAGCTTAATATGTAATTTTGAATTGGTAGCGAATCATGGACAATGGATCCATCCCCTTCTTGCAAAAGGAGAATTTGGTGCATGTATGTATAAATTTTTCAATAACTCAAACACCCTGAATTATTTCATTGCATTATTCTGTGTTCATTATTTGTGGCCTTTAATCACTTAGTGCTTTGAATTGCAATTTATTATACTTGTAAAACATTGAATTTCTAAAAGTATGTGTATTTCAGCAATATACAACGGGTTCAACGACAGATGAGTATGATTGGTAGTCCTTTTCAGTCCCAAGATCAATCAGCACCTCGTTACTTCTCAGTTGCAAGTGTCAACATCTCAGTACTGTTTTATAAATTAATTTGATTTGTAATGATCGTTTAATTCATTTTTATCTTAGTAGTAGATGTTGACCAAGGATGCCTCTCTATCCGTGCCCATAACATATGCTATTTATATTAATACCAACAATGGGCCACAATAAATGCGCAGCCCATGGTGCCATTTCTAAAGAGAACAAGAACAGCCATTCCTACCCATGAGTACTGATTATAATGTTGTAAAGTGTTATTTAAAATTTAAACTTAACACATTGTGGACTGGCCACCACAGAACCACTGTCCTTACACAATTCCTGGATATTTGTCTTTGGAGAGTGCAACAACGATCTTTGCCTGTTTCAAAAACAGAAACGAATCAATATTATTGACCAAAGTGAAAGTAGGAGGTCGTTGATAGTTCCAAAAGTACTAGTATCATTAGAAAAGAGTTTTTAATTTATCAAAACTGCAATTAGTTGCCTTCCTTAGTGAGGGAGCACACAAAGACGAGTATCTCGTCCTGCCCACCCCATTGAGCATCGGTGTGTGGAGAAATTCTTATCTACGGTCTGCCAGATGTTAATATGTTAAATTATTAAATGATACAAGTTGTTTGTGAACTAATTTTGTTGTGTATGTTGCTTTTCAAAATTGCATTTTTTATCATTATTCTCCTTTGTTATTATTTATTATTTTTAATATTTTCTTTTCTAGGAAAACCCAACTTGATGACTGCCATGGTTTCACCTCAGTCTGCGGCCAAGACCACAATTCCCTATGCCACCTTCTAAAATACGAAGTATTGTTCCACCACAGAGCCCAGGAATGTACCATTCAGCCATCCAAACTTCCCTCCACCGCTCATTGCCTTCCACCTCATGGAGCCACGACAGGAAAAATTTCGGGACCCAATTCGACCAAATACACTTGCAACCCAGAGAGGTGGACCACCGCCCGTAATGCGACAGGAGGTTGTGGCTGTATCAGTAATCTTTTATTCAACAGATTTTCTGGGCAAACACAGTCACCTTTCTCACCTCAACAACCTCAGTCCCCTTCACGATCAGTTTTTCCCCTTCAGGCTGCTGTGTCCGCGGGTACTACATCTACAAACTGGTTCCTCAAAGTGATCTGTTTCAACGACCTACCGGATTACTTCTCCTTCTGATCCTATGCTCAGCTCCACAAAACTCTCGACCTACCTTCCCTTCCCCTTCAAGAAGTACAAGCTTCATTCCAGGTGGCTCGACTGCCTCATGTGTCCTTTAGGCAGAAGCATTTAGTTCCTCCTGGTACTCCTAGACCACAGTCTCTGGTGCAAACACCTCGTCCTACTTCCAACAGATGTGTTTCCACTCCATCGTATGCAGGATCCTTATGCCCAACAGCCTGCAACACCAAGGCCCACCTTCAACAAATTGGTATTTGTATTGCCCAGCCTCCTTCCACACCACGTCCAGCGCCTGCAGTGGATCCCTATGCAGTCCCAGCCTCAGGACTCCTCGACCTCAGGATTGTCAAGATTGTGGAGGAAATATCATATTGAATCATTGTATGGAGATTTTATTAACATGAACATTTGATCACCAAATGAATAGTTAATCAGAAACCTATAACTCTACTTTTATTCAAAAATTTTCTAAAATTGTTGACATAATATTTAGTGCTTTGTATAGCAATTTATAAAATCATATTGAACATTCACTAACTATGGATTATTTATAACTTTTAACTGGATATTACAAGTTATCAATATTATTCATTAATTAACTAACTAAAAATGGTGTGCCAATTATGCTGCATAATGTTTAAACTATATTTATTTTTTAATTAATATAAAAACCGGAAATGCTCTCTTATATAATATTAATTTTTCAAAAGTTGAATTTTATTTGTAATTTTACAATAAAAATTAAGTAGTTTATGTCTTTACTCACTTCTTGTTCAGCACATTTGCAATTATTTTAGCACTAATTTCTGCCAAATCACATTGGGGAGTGTGTGGTAAGAGGAAGTATCATGTAGAAATATTTGCAATTAATTCCTCAAACTTGGCTAAACATGTTGACGTCTTTGTTGGCGCGTCTTCTTTTTCCTCCTCCTTTCTCCTTCTTCTTCATCATTTTCTTCTTCGGCGTCGGCGTCATTGTGAGGCTTTTCTGACCGGGTTTTAGGGTATTTTGATCTGTTCTGGCAGCCATTTTTTGTTCCTCTGTTTACCAATGTCGGTGGTCTTCCGGTTTGTTCTGAAGTTCATAGCATGAATGGAAAATCGGTTCTTGGCATTCCTGATACTATGTTCATTACCATTATGTTTTATTTTTGAGAATGTTCGTATATTATTTAACATTTAAAAACCATCTCTGAATTTCAGAATTTACATTTCTGGTCAAGTTGTGTGTTTCCCAGAAATTTCATTTCTGTTATTTGTATTTCCTTTTGTTCTTGGTCACCCCATGTTTTACTAAGAATATGTGAATGTGGGGACTGCAATTGTTGTGTAAACTTAAGCAATGTCTCTTTCCCGTATCAGATTCGCAGATTACTTCGTATTGTTTCACAAATATTGTGGTATTTACACTAGTTCTAATATTTCCCATAGGGAGTATTTGACAAACATTGTCAGAAGCCTTTCAAAGATCTACAAATGCAAGATGTGTTCTTTGTTATGTTCTCTTCATTTCTTCTATCAATCCTGTAAGGCTAAATATCATCTGTACATGAAGAACCTTTTCTGAATCCTGTCTGCTCTTCATGAGAGTGCGTCTGCTTTTGTCTTCAGGAAATTCTAACGTATTGACTACTTTGTATACGTAGTGTGTAGGAACTCATTTCCTCAATATCTCTGAGTGTTTGTTTAATCACCTGCTTTGTACGGGTTACCGCTTTCTATTTGTATTATTCGTTTGAGGAGTGTCAAGCTGCCGTCCAGTATACATTGAAAACAGCTTTTAAAAAGATGTTCATGCAGTGCTTGTCCTCCAGTCTTCAGTTTATTCGCTGTTGATTCTTGTTTGGTCCAGTGCTTTTTTAATTTTTTAATCTTTTTAAGTGATAGTCAGTGCTTTCTTTGTGATCGCTGAAACTTCTGAATATTGTTGTTTGGCGGTTTTCTTTATTATCGTACCACAGAGATTGATAGTATTCTGCCCACCTATCTATTTCTTACTTTTGACATTAACACCCTCTTTTATAGAGATATTTAGGGACTGGGCAGTGACTTTGTAAGCTAGAGATTGCCTTCCATGTACATAATGTTCAAGACTGGCAATAAAATCGTGTCCCAAGCGTGGCATTTGTGGGCTTTCTTATTGCATTTTTCTTCTCTTGATTTTCTTGTGATGTGGCTAATTAACTGTGTTGAGTTGCTTAGATATTTTTTATAACATTTTTTTAAAATTTATTTATTCTGAGTAATTCGTCTAGTTTTTGTCGACCAGAGTCGACTTTCTATTTTTAATCTTATTTACTATGTTTCTTTATCATCCCCAGAGCTTCCTGAGCAGTCTTCATCACAAACATTGGCAAAATTAGCCCACATTTCTTTCATATTGTTCCTTGAAGGACAAATGTAAGTGTTCCTGCAGGTCTACATTGCTACAATTCGGGGCATTTGCTTTTGATCTTCTTAGACTGTGCCCTTTGTTAACTTTCTTGGGCATACTCAGTATGGAGAGTTTTTCTGTACTGTATGCCATCTTGAATGACATCTTAATGGGAAATACTTACTAGATGTAACGATTCTGAGTAGATGCAAAACCTTCTTAACACACTTCTAGGCCATTACTTGTTTTGATTTTTTCTGGTTAACAATTACATCATCTATTAAGATCTGGAATTTCCATTGCCTAAGTAAACTTTGTAAAATGGTTGTTTGTTACTTTTTAAGTTTTAAGAACTGGGAATTTTCTCAAAGTTTCATTTCCGTTTAATTAGATCGATGGTGAGGTAGATTACCTTCTTATTATTAGATAAAATAAAAAGATGTTGTCTGGTATCAATAATTTATGAGGCTTATGATCGTTTTTCAATCGCCGTTAGCGATCATCCTCAGAGCTAAAATTCGGAATAATTATATTATTACGTCAATTATAAAACTATTAGGTATCAGTTAATACAAATATTATTTACGGATGTTAGGCCATTTGCATGCAAGATACGACCAAGATCTAATCTAATCTAAGCAAACTGGGTCATTACATACCTTGCAGTTCTCGGGCCGGAAAAACAAAGTTGCGTTGCGGGTTTGGAGTGTGTGGTCTTGTTTAAGAACACAAGCCGGTCGCAGCGGTTAGGTCGGCGGGAAGAGGGTTGCGGTGCAAGGTTAAAGGGTCGTAAGAACGCAGGGATGCTGATGAAGGCTAGAGAACGACGGATCGGGCGAGCGAAGCGGTGTGGGTTTTTTTTAGGGGGGGGACCTTTTTGTTTTTTTTTTTTACCCCCCCCCCCCCCCTCCACTATTTGGTGGGGCTAATTTTTAGGCAGTGAGTTGAACGAGAGTACAGGAGACTTGGGAGTTAAAGACACGTCATTGTTCTGTTTTTTGAGGGATGTTGTTGGTATATGTAGCGAATCTCTAATTTCTATTCTGTTCCAGTACCAGTTATCCCAATTTCTAGGAATGTGGAAAGTTTGTGTGTTTATCAAACTGTGTTTTGTTTAAATTTAGGTGATCCGCAAAGTGTGAGACTTGATAGTGTTGTTTTCCATGCTTGTTCGTTCTCTTTGATTTCTCTGTGTGGAATTTACTAACTCCAATAAATTCTGTCTCATGAACTTCCTTCAACAAACACTCATACATTATATTAATACACTATCAACTCTAGGACCCTATCCCACCCTACCCCCTATACGGGTCTTATGCTCTCACTTGCCACACACTGCAAGCCATATAGCAGTAGGACAAAACAGGCCGTAAATACACACAGAATTATCAAAGAACACGACACAAGCATGGAAAAACAACACTACCACAGTCTCACACTTTGCGGATCACCTACAATTTTAGACAAACACACATTTCTTATTGTATTGTATTTCTCCGGAATGTTCCTAGAGAATCCATGACTGTTTAGTTCCCACTCTAGCATTTCATGCGAGTTACTTTGGCATTCTTGATTGTATTATGTCTAGCGTATTGCTGGGGGAGTGTGGAGTAAAAACGGTCCAGTTTCCTCTTTTCATCTTTCAACGTATATTGAATTTTTACTTGCTACACTACTGTAGAAACATTGTATATTTCCCTACATATTTTGAGCCTTTTTAAATGTTTTCTCTATTTTCAGTCTATATGGCAATGTTTAATCTTTTTGCTCTTTTAATAATTCCTAGTTTGGCAAATCATCTTTGTTTTCTTTCCCTTACATATTCCAAGTGCTATTCCATAAAAGCATCAGGGATACATTTATTCTTGTCTATTTTATTTTGCTTTGGTTCATTGTTTTGTAATTGTTTCCCAAGACTTCTTGGGGTGGTACAAGCTATATGTGAGGTTTTACATTGATTGGTACTAATCTGACGCACAAACCCCCGACCTGGGTGAGAACAGAGGGGTTTTGTTCAGGGTGTCTCTTCCCTTAGGCCTGACTGCTTCCATCACAGCTCAAGAGTTTCAGCCTGCCCTTTTCCTCTCTTTTAGAGGAGTTTTAGTGCTGAAGTGCAGCCAGCCTCTTCTGTCCCCGCTCCCCTCCAGATTGGAGACCGTGGTGGACATTAGGGACACTTAGCCCCAGGGGAGAGAAAAAACAACTAAAAAAATACAAAACATTAAAATTTGTTCCCATTGTTAATTGAATTATTGTCAAGCAGTAGAGGAGGACTGATAATGCTTTTCTTCTCTTACCATCTCTTCTATATTCCAGTATTGAGAGATGGGAAAGATACATAAGTTCTTCATGTTATATAAGAACATGTTCAAAACGTATTATAATTTGAAAATTTGTGTTTTTTGATGGAATAGGCATTGCTCCATTGAAATTGGATTGGCGTATGAAAAATTTTTGTTGTTGAATTTATAAATTTTTATAAATGAAATTACCAGACATACTTAGTTTATATAAATAACAACTAGTCTGAGAACATTAAATGCCGGAATTCAAATTTCATCACTTTATGTTTCAGGATCCATATGCCCAACAACCTCCAACGCCCTCGTGCCCCGTTCCTGAAGGAGAGATATTTCCTTCACAGCACCAACCTGCACCTCCTCCCATTGCAACAGCAACAACCACAGCAATCTCAACACGTCAGCAGCAGCAACCACAGCAATCCATCCTCTCAAACTGCCTCAGCAACCTCAGGACTCAGAAACAACTTAGCGGATCTTCTTCAAGGACAACAACTGCCGGGAAAATGAACAGAGAGGATATGGGGAGCTGCGATATTTGGGTATGATATCATGTTATTGGTCTACTTTCTAATATACTGTACTGAGAGAAAGACAGAAAACCTTATTTTGTCAGTCCATGATCCCAAAAAAGTGAATTTAATTACCTGCTCGTATAAGCTTAGTAAATGACTGCTCAAAGTAATGTAGTACAAACCTACTATTTTGTGAATATTGGATTCCAATAAGAATTTTTTTTCCTCAAATTATATTTACAGAGTCTCTCAGAAATATATTCCATGATCAATTTTGGTCAGACAAGCCCTGCAAATTAGAAATGGAACCTCTGTCTTTCTTCTTCTTCTTCTTCTTTTTTCTTCTTCTTCTTCTTCTCTTTTTTCTTCTTCTTCTTCTGTCTTTCTTCTTTTTTCTTCTTCATTCTTCTTCTTTTTCTTCTTCTTTCTTCTTCTTTTTTCTTCTATCTTCTTCTTCTTTTTTTTTTTTTTTTTCTCTTCTTCTCTTTCTATTTTTCTTCTTCTTCCTTTTTTCTGCTTCTTTTCTTCTCTTCTTTTTTCTTCTTACTTCTTCTTCTTTCCTTCTTCTTGTCCTTCGTCTTCTTTTCTTCTTCTTCTTCCCCCTTTTTTTTCTTCTTCTATCTTCTTCTTCCTTTTTTCTTCTTCTTCTTCTCTTCTTCTTCATTTTTTCTTCTCTTCTTCTTCTTCTTTTTGTTTCTTCTTCTTCTTCTCTTCTCTTTTTCTTCTTCTGCGTCTTCTTCTTCTTTTTTTCTTCTTCTTCTTCTTTTTTCTTCTTTCTTTTCTTTCTTTTTTTTCTTCTTCTTCTTTCTTCCTTCTGCTTTTTTCTTCTTCTTCTTCTTCTCTCCTCTTCCCTCCTCTTTTCTTCTTCTTTTTTCTTCTTTTCTTCTTTCTTCTCTTTTTTTCTTTCTTCTTCTTTTTCTTCCTTCGTCTTCTTTTTTCTTCTTCTTCTTCTTCTTCTTTTTTCTCTTCTTCTGCTTCTTCTTTCTTTTTTTCTTCTTCTTCTTCTTCTTCTTTTTCTTCTTCTTCTTCTTTCTTCTTCTTCTCTTTCTTCTTCTTCTTCTTCTTCTTTTTTCTTCTTCTTTTGTTCTTCTTCTTCTTCTTCTTTTCTCTTTTTTCTCTTCTTCTTCTTCTTCTTTTTTCTTCTTCTATCTTCTCTGCTTTTTTCCTCTTCTTCTTCTTCTTCTTTTTTCTTCTTCTCTTCTTCTTCTTCTTTTTTCTTTCCTTTATCTTCTCTTCTTTTTTCTTCCTTCCTTTCTTCTTCCCTTTTTTTCTTCTTTTCTTCTTTTTTCTTTTCTTTCTTTCTTCTTCTTCCTTCTTCTTTTTTTTCTTCTTCTTTTTTCTTCTTCTTTCTTCTTCCTTCTTTCTTCTTTTTCTTCTTTTTTTTCTTCTTCTTCTTCTTTTTTTTCTTCTTTTTTTCTTCTTCTTCGTCCTTTTTTCTTCTTCTCTTCTCTTTTTCTTCTTCTGGCTTCTTTTTCTTCTTTCTTCTTCTTTTTTTCTTCTTCTTTCTTCTCTTTTTTTCTTCTTCTTCTTCTTTTTTCTTTCATTTTTCTTCTTCTTTTTTCTTCTTCTTCTTCTTCTTCTTTTTCTTCTTCTTCTTCTTCTTCTTCTTTTTTCTTCTTTCTTCTTTTTTCTGTTTCTTCTTCTTTTTTCTTCTCTTCTTCTTTTTTTCTTCTTCTTTCTTTCTTTTTTTCTTCTTCTTCTTTTTTCTTCTTTTCCTTTTTTTTGTAAATAGTATGTACATAATGTAGAGGAAAGTTACAGTAAACGCCTCTTTTACACTTGTGTAGCGGTCCCAGGGGAAATGATGTAGGGGTTGTGGGTGTCTGTTTTATTGCGGAAGTGTAAAATTAGAGTATTTTTCTTTGAAACTTGGTATAGCTATTAAGTAAAGTAGCTCCAGCAAATTGGTGGAAAATGCACCACCTTCGCCCGTGTGCGCCAATGCATATGCTTGTTCCACAGTGATTGTGGCAAATTAGTGTTGTTAAATGCTGGGGAAAATTTGAAATCGTTACTATTATAAATGTGGGTATTTATAACACGAAAACTGATTCTTGTACCGACAAGGAATTGTAAATTGCGGGAACGTAAAAGCCGGAGTTCTTACTGTAATATAACGTTTGCGCCGAAAAAAACGTCCACCGTATCCTCGGCCAGTAAAAATACATACTGCATCTACAATTTGGTCAATGGCTTTGTGTGGTCCTGATAACCCAAAAATAGGTTAATAAAACAAAACGTCCATGTACCACACCCACCCACCCACCCACGCATCAGTCCATCTATCCATCCATCCATCCATCCATCCTCCCTCTCCCACCTCCATCCGGACGTCCGTCCGTCCATCCGCCCGCCTACCTGTCCGTTTGCCCATTTATGTATCCACCTGTGTAAAACACTAGTGGCCAAACTGTGGGTAGGATTTTCACCAAAACTGATATTTTTCGATTGATCTGGCTGGTGTCATGGCCCCTTGAATTTGAAATGGGTATTTTAATATTTTGTGAGTTCTTTATATTAAGCCTCAAGGACATTTTCAAATTTTTGGTTTACATTTTTTTTAATATCAAATAGAGCAAATTATGCTTATAAAAATGACATAGGTCCAATTCATGTTAAATTATCTGAAGTTTTGAAAATTAAGTTAAAATTGAGTTAAAAATTTGTTAAGTGTCTTCCTACAACTACAATAATGAAAATAGTTTTTTTTTATTTTGGATAAAATATTTTCTTGAAAATTAATCTTTAAATGAGGTTCTGTACAATTTTTCAAGAATGTGAGTTTTTGTGTGATTTTGCTAGTAAAATTGAGGTAATTTTAACATAAGATTTTCTGAAACACAGTTCCCGTTTTTTCATAAAATTTTTATCAGATATATTGCTATACCTCAAAAACTGAAAATAATTAAGACTTACTTGCAGGAAAGGATTCTAGTATATTACTAAATACTTGCAGCATTAGTCCTTAAATATATAAAGTTTTGCTTCAATTGTTATGCAATTTATTATGGGGTCTTGTATTGACCTCCCCTCATTGAAGTTCTCCAGGTACTGGCATAGGCTTGTTACTGTTAACGAAATCTTTACTTGAAAACTACAGCTTGAAATAATGAAGATAAAAGTCACTTTCATGTAATTTTTAATTGACTTTTTGCTCTTTTTTAAAAATGTGTGTGCAAGATTGTCTCAAAAATGGCTTTTGCCAAAAGTGAGGAAAATTTGCTTAATAAAATTGCATAAGACCTATTACCTTTATTACCTCATTATTATCTTAAATTTTTAAACTTACAAATATTAAATTGTTTTAAAATCTATCCTGTATTTTTAAAATTGAAGTTAGAGATGTGTTTCTTAATGCAATCTAATAGTCAGTACTAGATCTTTAAATAATTTCATGTAACATTCACAATTCATTTCACTTTTTTAAGAAAATAGTTGTTTGGAGAAATTTTGAAGTAAAGAATGAGAATGTACTACAATGCCTTTTATATTAAATTATAACCTGTTTCATTTGGCTGCTGTAGTGTAGTGGACAACAGTCCAATCTGTAGTTGTTATTATTATTTTCATTATCAGTATTTTTTCTGTAACGGATTACACTTAATGTTTTTAGACAATCAATCTGGAAATCAAGATGGTCCTGTTCCTCCACAAAATTCTCCACAGCCTCCTCAACAGTCAGCAAATCAGCAAATTTCAAGTCCTTTGACTGCATCTGTCCTGCAGCAACAAAAGATTTCTCAACCAGGAATGCCTCCTTTTGATCCTAGTACAGCAGTGAATGCAAGTCAGCAAATTGCTGTATCTCAAGATGGCACATTTCGACAACCATTACCTCCAGCAATTGCACGGCCTCGTTTGCCTGTGCCCTGCAATGTTGTTGTTCGTGGCCCTGGTGTGAGACATTCTCTCCCTGTGTTAGACCCTCGTTTACAGGTAAATGATGGAATTATTTTAAATTATTACTGACTATGAAAGTACTTAATACTTTCTGTGGAAAAGAGATGAAGTTAAACTGTGCAATTCAGTTGCAACTTTGGTAACACCTATTACTGAGTGACTACCATGCAAATTTCTATTTTCTTCTTACTAAAATAGGATACTAGTGGGATGAGATTGTTTTTCGTTGACATTGCCTGTCTTTTAGTTCAATAAAAGTGGAAAGAATTCATTGACATTGCCTGTTTTTTAGTTTAATAGAAGTGGAAAGAATTGTAGAAGGGTAATAGAAATAGTTTTTGTTTTATTTTGGAGTTAATTGCAAATACAACGCTTTGCAGGGTATGGATCCTCGAATGAGACAAATTTTGCAGCAGCGAGCCTTGGCAAATGCACAGTCTTTCCCTCCATCACAAATGGTGCACAGAGTACCTGGACCACGCAACCCATTGGATCCATATGATCATTTGGTTCAACGCCCCCAACAACTTCCATTTCCCCAAGGTGCAGCAAAAAAACTCATTGAATTAACAAACAGATTAATGAATTACTCATTAATTGTTGTGCAAAACAAAGAATCAATTTTGTACCTTATTTTTCAGTAAGCCAACAACAAGCTACTCCAACTGCTATGCCTACATCTGCAGCACCTGCTCCTGCTGTATCTACTTCTGTGGCAACTTCCACTGCGTTTCATCAGTCCTCCCAGCAAATTTCCACTGCATCAGAAACCCAAGAAATCCCTGAAAGTGTAACTGCTGAACTTGAGAAATTAGAGCAAGAAGGTGGAGGGATAGTGGAAGTGGAAGGAGTGGGAGCAATTCTTGCAGATCTAGGAGATGATGATGAATTGCTAGGTAAAAACTTTTTAATTAATTTTAAAATTCTACAAGATTGTTGTGATTCTTGTAAGATATTCCAGGTGACATTTCAGAAAGGTCTGAAGAAAACAACAATGATGACAGTTCTATTGATAAATAAGTGCCAACTGATAGTGAGGTTGACATAGGGTTACTATGAAGAGAAATTATTTTAATTAGTACATATTAGAACTTTTCAGCTGGTTGTTTAGATTAGAACTTTTATGATCATATTCGATATCGTGTGTGTTATTTTGCATTGCATGTTTTACTCCTGAAATATTAAATAGGCTCAGCTACAAGGTCTCCGTCCGTGTAGTACGTGACCTTGTAGCTGGTTGCGGAGCTTGAGTACCCCCGTGACCCTGAGAACTATGCCGGCGGTAGCGGTAAGGCCTTCCTTGCCGGACAGGTCAAAGGGGAGGGGTCACACTAAGAAGTACTCCAGAAGAGGACCTCAATGGCGGCTTCGTTGAAAATGAGAAGACGAAACTAGCGCAAAAAGGCTCCTCAAAGGGTAAGGGAGGCTCTCCAGGTGAAACCGACTTCCCTAAGAGAGAAAACCCTGATATCAAATCCTGCTGGCTCAGAGCTGTGAAGCGGCAGCCCCACTACTGCGATTACCCTGGATGGCGCCTGTAACGCGGGCAGGGGACATTTCAATTACTAAAAATCTTCACATAGATAAGCTGGATAAATCCCATTTATGACAACATAAGCAAGAAAAGGACAAGCGATTCGGAATAAAGGATAGATTAAAAGTTGCCACATGGAATGTAAGAGGTTTAGGTACCAAAGAAAAAGAACTCAATGATGAATTAAAGGAATGTAGCATTAATATAGCCGCATTAACAGAAACGAAGAAAAAGCTTAAGGGAACTAAAGATCTTGACGATTACAAAATGATCTATTCTGGAGTAGACCAAAGTCAGAAGTAGCTGTGAAAATTATAGAGATATTAGCCTCTTAAACACAATGTATAAAATCTACAGTAAAATGACCCAAAAGAGGATTAAGATGATAGCTGAAGTTATATTGTTAGAAGAACAAAATGGCTCAGGAAGGGAAGATCCTGCACAGATAATGTTTTAATATTGAACCAAATAATAGAGAAATGAAGAGTTTAATTTAGACTCGCACATCGCATTCATTGATTTTGAAAAAGCCTTAAAAAGCCTTCAACCGTGTAAACAGGAGAAGATTATGGGCCATAATGGATCAAAAAGGCTTTCCAAAATATTTAATAAACATAGCTAAAAGTTTATATAAAAATACAAAAATTTAAATAAAAATTAATTCACAACAATCACAACCATTAAAACTAACTAACCAAGGATTAAAACAAGCAGTCTTTCCCCAATATTTTTAACATCTATATAGACGATATTCGTAGTGAATGGAAATTAATAGTAAAACAAGGGATCAGATTGAACGGAAATAATTATATTAATACTCTTCTATTTGCTGATGACTAAGTTAATATGTATGAAAAGGAAAAATATCTCAAAATGGCACTTTATCTATTAAATCTAATGTTTATAAATTATAACATGAAAATATCAAAACAAAAAACAAAGGTCATGGCTTTTAAAGGAGTCCATCCAATTAGAACAAAGATATGCCTGGAAAAACAAATAGTAGAACAAATATCACATTTCAATTATCTGGGATGTGATATAAGTTATGACCAGAACCAAGATATAAAAAATAAATTGCACAAGTTCCAATATAAACGTTCTATGTAGTGGCACGCTACATAGAACATTAAGAAATAAGACTAGAAAAGGCACTACAGTAAAACCCCCTTTTTTTACACTTTTCAGGGGACCGATGGAAAAAAGTGTAAAATGCAGGAAAGTTAAAAAACTACAGGCCAAGCGAGTACTTACATTATTTATTACAAGGACTTGTTTACATAATTAAATTACTCGTATTATACCTTTGATAATTTACAAATTACTCTTAAACTATTTAAAAAAAACTAAAATTGTCATTTGTTTTTGTATTTTCTGTAAATGAATTTCTGCTACCTGCATCTCCACTATATACAATGCTTTGAATGCATCCTCACCACCTGATCCGCTCTCAATGAATTGCCTCAAAGTAGTGAGTGCATCCATTGCTTTGTCAATTGTCAGGACAACAGGTTCTAGATCTGTGTCTTCGCTAACTTCTTGTTCCTGGTGGTTGGAAATTATCTCCTCCACTGTAGGTAATACTGAAGTCGTAATTTCAGCATCAACATTTACATAATCTTCAAATGAAGATCCTGTCATCACTGACCAGTGATTAGGCTCCACCAAATGTCCCTGTGCAAAATTCTGTCTTCTACAAACTTGACACCAGCCTTATGGAAGCAGTTGGAAATTCTTTCAGGAGTCACACTTAACCATGTTTGACCACATAATGCATGGCATCAAGAATTGATATTTTCATTAACTTTGAATCCATACCATTATCATATCAAAGCTTTTTCAACCAGCATTTTTCTGTACTTCCATTTTAAAGAATGAATTATGCCCAAATCCAGTGGTTGAAGAAAGCTAGTACAATTCGGGGGAAAGAATACTAATTTTATATTTCTGAGCTGCAGATCTGTAGGGTGGGCAGGACATCTATCAAGCAGTAATAACACATTCCAATTTCTTGCTCCCATTTTTCGCATCCAGAGCGTGCATGGTGGAGGAGAAGACACTGCTGGTCATTCATGCATCACTGTTTGCCTCATATTTGGTTGGTAAATTTTTGATGTGTTTATGACATGGTGGTAATTTTTCAGAGCCATCTGCATTCACCATTAACAAAACAGTTTCTCTCTGTTTGTTGAGCTTCCCACCATGACACTTTTCACCTTTGAAACACTATGTCTTACTTTGCAGAATGTTATAAAAAAGTCCTGTTTCATCAACATTGAAAATGTTTTTTATTTTTAGTATTCCTGGATAATTGAGGCAAGTTCATGTTTCCATTCGGTAATGGTATCCCCAACAACGCTTCGACTTTCCCCGCACACTTGGTTATAAACAATATTATGGCAGGTCTTGAAGCGATCAATCCATCCATTTGCTGCAAACTGGAGGGCTTTCGCTCGCAAAAGGTTGCCATCAAACGGTATACCCAATGCCCTCGTGGCAGTAAACCACTCCTCCACAAGTTTGTCCAACTCATTGTAAGATGATGATCTTACATATTTTCTTTTTGTTGACAAAGCACCAAACTGTTTTGCATTTAATTCAATTGTGTTGATATGATATGATGATGATGATGATGATGATGATGATGATGATGATGATGATGATAAAGTCTTAAAATAGATATTAAAATTTCATTATTAAACTTCATGTAAATAATATCTTGACTTCATTAATTTTGGTGTCATATCATCATCATCATCATCAGAAGTCCAATATCTTGGCAGCAGTGAGTTTTATAATATTGATATTTTCATCTTCTTCATTGAATATAACTCGTCAACAGTTATAAAAAGAAAAAGGTTTTGAAATTAAATAAAAAGTAAATTGACCTTTCATGTTCTTGTGTGCGATTTTCATTTGATCCTTACCTCAATCAATAAGCATTTACCTTGCAGAAATGGGCAATGACTTCAATATCCTAGCGTACGCAGATCCAGAGTTGGATGCTGTAACTGGAGGAGAAAAGACCAATATTCTTGATGAGAACTTAGATTTAGAAGAAGAGGATAATAAAGAGGATCATAAAGGGTTAAAGAAAGATGTTGCAGAAAATAAATCCAGGTACAAATACAAATACCAATAAAAATGTCATTAGAAATCTTTATATTTCACCAGAATGTGTTTGTTTTTTGTGTGTGTATGTAAAATGATTAAATTTTTTGTGTAGTTCTCAACCTAAACCGCCAGATAACAGCACAAGTGGAGCACAACAAATTAAAGTTGAACTACCAACATCATCTGTAGTGACTACACCCCAGAATGTCACTTCATCTGGAGGTACTCAGTCAGTTCAGCCTGGGCCAGTATCAATGGATCCTGCTTTGCAGGGTCAGACTCGTATTCAGAAATTGCATCATATGCCTCCATCTTCTCATTTGCCTCAGCGACAGTTGCATATCCCACCACAATTACAGCACCCTTTGCCGCAACAGCAACAACAACAGCAGCAGCAGCAACAACAACAACAACAACAACAACAACAACAACAACAACAAGTTTTGCAAACACCTTCAACATCTCTGCCACAGCAGGTTATTTGACTTTACTTACTGATATACTTTACTTTACTTACACTTGATTTTTTAATCTTGGGTGAATAATTTAAAAATAAATATATATTTTCAAGGTTTATTAATTCATTGCTGTATGTTTACAGATCTGAAACAAAGCACATAACTGTATTGTTAATACTGTTGTGGGCCTTTCTAAGTCTTTATGCCTGAAGGCTTTTTGAATACTTTATCGCAAACTCTAATACCAACACAACACATACCACATTTTTATGAATTCGATTTATTAAGGTTAAGATACAATACGTAAATGGCATAATGCTCAAATAAGTAAAATAATTCATTATATAACCATAAATGGTTTAATTGATATGAAAATTACAATTTTGTAATGTTCCCGTGAATTTATAATTGCCATCAGTCACTCATATCTTACTATTACATATCACCATTTTTTAAAGATATGTGTTTCTTGAGTATCTTATTACTACTTCTTGAGTAACTTACTACTACTAGTAATAATAATGTGTATAAGGCACATCAGCTAACATCCTTAAAATGGTAATTTTTGAAGTTATGAAATATTTTAAATAACGTTTGGTGATAGAGGCAAAAAACCCTAACATACGATTTCATCAGCAAAATTCATTTGGTTGTTTTTCATATAACTCTCAATTACACTAATCATTTTCATATATTTCTAGAGGTTTTACTGGAAACCACTGTCCATAGCTTTGTTAGCTTCTGTGAGAATTTCCAAAGGAACTTCACAATATTATTTCATTTTGTATGAGCCAATCAGTCCAACGAGTATGCAGGAGGAATTAGATGCACGTTCTGTTATGTTTATCTGACATCATATTGACAAATGACATTTACAATGAGTCTTTTTATTTAAGATGCAAGAAAAGCAAAAAAATATTTAGTATTCTTATTTAATTCAGCAATGAACTAGTAAATCAAAACGTTTTGTGCACCACAAACATTACTAGATATTTTGCCCCTCAGGCAATTTCCAACCCCTCGGGTTTGGAAGTAAGCCCTCTGGGCAAAAACATCTACTTAATACCCTATTCACTCAATATTGCTAATATAGACTGTTAATTTCATTGGTGAAGTCTTCTTTTAATGATAGCAAAATAGAAGGCTTTAAAACCAACATTTCATTTGTATTTCAGCCTACTGTTGTACGCACCGGTTTGGTCACAGGAAGAATTATGTCTTCAGAATCAGGATCTACTACTTTTGCTGGGTCCTTTCCAGCCAGTGCCACTGGACAGGCTGGTGTGAAACCGGGTAATATTTCTGGTCAACTTGTCCAGCGTGCATGTAAGTTGTTTATTAAATTGATTTCATAACTAAATATTTGAAAAATCATTTTGATTCAAAATTTACTTCACTTTACTGTGTTTTATAGACAGTAATATCCAACTATTAAATGCAAATGTATTATTCAAAGCTAACTGAAGTGATCTGCTGCAACAAATGTCTGAAAAGAAAAGTTATGTATGTGTGTGTGTGTGTGTGTGTGTGTGTGTGTACACACATGCACACAAATACAGTATACATAACAATGTACCAGACTTCTTTGTGCTTGATGTTTGAGACATGTTTTTTTGACATGATGATGCCGACAGTGATTTCCTAGTGAAATGCAATAGCAGCTGCTTTTCTAGTGACATGGTATTCCCTTGTTGCCTCAAACTTTCAATGAATGAAAGGGATAGAGCATTGTACCATGCACATAAGAGGCACAACATTAAAAGTATCGAGATGGTTGAGGTATCTGACTGAAAAACATTAAAATTATAGGGCTAATTTAGAAGAAGAATCTCTACTAATAGGAGAAACCTACCTGGAATTTAGCATGCACATAACAAGGCAGTAAAGTGCACCAGTGCTCCCTCTGCCAATGCCAAACCGTGAAGCACAAAGATGAATGGTACAACTTTTAAGTACATTTTTAATTTACATTTCTCAGATTTACAACATCTGCATCAAAATTTTTAAATACATCTATCATTTATGTAATTTCTGAGGCAATAATTTCAAAACAATTTGTGTATTTTATAAGTAACAAAGAACATTCCATATTTTAATTATTGATCTACTTACTAATGCATTAATGTTTTGTATACAATCTATGTCCCAAGAGGTATATTTCATGAAGAATTGTATTGTGACAGTGGTCCAACAACAAGTGCAACAACAGGACCAGCAGCGGGGACAAATTCGACTAGGGTCTGGAGTTTTGCCCCCTGGCATCCGTGATGCTGCTGGCCGGGTGGTTGCAGGACCGTTGGTTCAGCATCCGGCTGGGCGAATAGGCTTGGGCCCTCCACCACCACCACCACCACCTCCGCCTTATCCTGGGCCTCCACCTCCTTACCCTGGACCAGCTGCTGGGCCTTGTCAGCAGGTGAGAATATGTTGTAGACAAACAATTCCAGTCATTTTTCATTGGACTTAACAGCTTGATTATTTACGTAAAACATAGTAGTTAGCAAAATTGGTGCCAGACGGAGCACTTCTTAAGTTAAAAACTTATACTTTTATGAAAACACCTTTTTTTTCATGTTAAAATATGCTTTGAAAAGCTATTGGAGCTTCTAAAATAATATATTAAGCTCCATCTGACAACCTTCATTTCCAGAATCTTTTATATTTAATTTATAATTTTTAGAAAGGTGTTGGTTTGTGCATGAATTTTCTTCGTGAAGGTGTATTTTTTTAACATGGTGCTCGAAGTGCGGGGCTGAGGAGTTTGCAGTGGTGACTGGTTTTGACTTGTTTTTAAAGATAATATCTTTTATGCATGGGATTTGTTGGTGTGACCAATTTGATTTGTTGTTAGCACAGTGGCAGTGTTTTTAAAATATTAATGTGTATTTGAATTACATTCAGTCTCGTAAATTCTTTTTCAAAATTTGTGTCATTGATAGTAAGGTGTGTTTTGATGGTATGTTTGATGTAGTAGTGCATTTTTGTTTGCCTCAAAACTGACACTGTGTGTTCTAAAATCCAGAACCAGAAGGCTATTTCAATTTATTGCATAGAATTATTATTATTAGAGGTCATTATGCAGGAAAAGTTCTGAAAGTATTTGGAATGATGTGTCTTTTCTACTACTGAATTCAAGAGCCCTATTTATCTATCAATGAAACCTATTCAGAGGAATATTATGTAATAATGTTAAGAAGAATAATTTATGGGGCAAACAATTCAGTTGAGTTAAAAATAATGTATGTAGATTTTCTCTTGAACATCTGTTCAAAACTAAGAACAAAACAAAAAATTCAACAATAATAAAAAAAGTGACCAGATAAAGAAAACTACATACCAAGCATTACTTACAGAAGTCTGATTTCATTTTATTTTGGGAACGGGAAAGATTAAGTAATATTTTCTTAGTGTATACATTTCATTAACAAAAATGTATGATATTTCAGAAGTTCTTTATCTACTTACTTTTTAGAATCATTTATTTATATTAGAACATCAAAAGTCTAAGAACCATGATTTGAATTTTAAAAATCAGGATATGTATAAGAGAAATTGTTTGATTTTCTTATTAAATAGTGTTTCTCTAAACCTAATGTTAATTGTCATTCACTTTTGATATGGGTTTGCACAGTAAAACATTCATCCAAGATTGTGTATGAGTACTTAAGTAGTTTATTACTATTGTGATAATGTGTTGTTTTTGTTGGGTTGAGAAAGATGAAATAATATACCGTAACCTTTTTATTTAAGTTAGATTTTATAGAAGTTAGATTTTTCTGATAAGTGGAGGCCATTACTAGTGTATTCTCTAACAGAGCAGTTCAACCTTGATGCATTTTTCTGTTGAAAACAATGCTTTTCTTTTCGACATTAATTTTCCTTGATCTATTTAATGTCTGCAAAATTTTATGCCTAATATTACATTGGTCAGCATATTTTAATTATTGCCAGATCACGTTCAAACCACTCTTTGAACTGTTGATATATGAAGATTATTGTGCATTGCATCCATGATGAAGCATAAACATGGGGCAAAATACAGGATTTAAAGTATGTTCTTTCACTCCTGATGTAGGGAGAGCACTTTCTTCTCTCTTGTTCTCATTTGGTGGGAGACCCCATACTCCTTTCCAAGACTTCAAACATGATCACAATAGGACATCCACCAAAACAAATTTATTTGCAGAAAGTTCACAAAAGAAATTAAGTAGAGTCCGCAAATGAAAAGAAATTTGAGGCACTAACAATGAGCTGAAATCCTTATAATTAATAACTATAATTCTTTTTCAGTATTGTATAATATATTGATAAATAAATTTTCAATATCAGTGTTGTAATTCATTGAAAGACAAGTACCAGCCTCATAAACGTGAGTTACTCAGGTATTACTTCTTTGCAAGTGAAAAAAGTGACTGAACCAAGCTATTTGCTTGGTGATCCTGTAAGGTCCAATACTAATGAAGCCAGACTACCTTCACTATAGTTAATATATAGTGAAACTCCATTTAAACATTTCTCACTTATATGTTTTTCACATTCATATGTTTTGTTTGGTATGTCCTGGATAAATTCCTATAATTCCCATGCTAAATTATTTCAGTTATGCGTTTTATGTGTATACATATTTCACACTTATATGTTACTAATAAAAGTCCAATTAAGACCATAAAACGTTCAAATATTACCATTGAGGTGCAGGGCGAACTACGCCGAAAGCCTGAAACTTGTATTTTACTCGAGTCGGCAGACTCCCGAGCGCTCCCGAGACTCCAGAGCGCTCCCGTGTGTCAACCTGTCGCCCAACTTCTGAGCCAATTTCCCACTAATGAAATTCATAATTTAAAAGGTGAACTCTGCCTAGCTGAGGGGCCAAGTCCATGCAAGCCCTGAAGTAGTACCGCAAAGGCAGCTCCTGGGCCACCTCCAGCAATTTCTTAAAGTTGTCTAAAAATGTGGAAAAACATAAAAAATATGTCTTTGAAAAGATGATACTATATCTTCCCCTCAGGCTGTTCTGATGAAAGATATTTCCAGAATTTGATTTCTAATCAATGCTCCCTGAAAAGGTTCTCCTATCCTATGTGAGTGCACAAATACCATGCTCTATAACCGATAGATATTCCACAAATATGTTGTTTTGTACTGTAGCTACCATAATATGGCACCGTTGCATCATCAATAGTTAGATATTCATCCTGAGAGAATGAATTCATCAGAAGTGGGTTTAGTGCATTTTGGATTTTCTGTACTAATGCAAACATTTTCAAAACATTTAATATGTTCTACACATAGGTCTAGATAGCCCACTCTTTTTTTTGTAATTCCTTTAAAATTTATTATTTTACAGTACAAGTAGCAGTTTACAATACAAGTAGCATCTTAGCTGATTCCCAGAAAGATGATTCATGTCACCAGTAATAAAGTCTTCCTTAGTCATCATCTCCTTCACTCTGACTAGCATTTTCAGGAGGTTCGTTGCATATATCAGATTCTAACAACTGCTAATCTACTGCCAACAAATTAGCAATTTCATCAACTGTCAACATTCATGCAATAGATCAGAATGTAAACCTCCCTCACTCGTGCCCATTGCACCATTTCTAGGGCTTTGAAGTTAAACACTAAAGTTACAAAATATAGATAATGGTTTTGAGGTTAGGTCACCATGATCTTAAAACACATGTTTAAGAATAATAGTGATTTACATAATAATCAATAAAATGTACATTAAAATACATAATGACAAAATATTGAAGTAGTCAACAATGCTAATACGTGAAAAGTGTTATGTGTGTAATAATATAATTATTAGTGTTTATAATACAATAAAATACTTTGTTTGACTTCTCTCATTCACTGCTGCATGAATTTTCAAAATTTCTCTTTAAAAAGTGATGCATTGAGGTTGTTCTGTTATAATCTAATAAAAAATATTACAAATTAATATTGTGCATATTTTTCGACTTGAATCATAATTCATAACTGTGTGTTTATAAGTCCAAATACACAAGCTTTCTGGTTCTGATGTTTACCATTTTGGCTAACACGTTTGTGGTGGCTCCCTGCTTTCGAGCACCAACACTTGGCATATAACGGAGCATCTTGTTTGCATCTGTGTGGCCCGCTCTGCTCAGATGCCTCCAGCAGGACTGCGTGGCATTGGTGTGGGTTTGCCCCTGGGCCCCCCAAGGCCACCTCCAATGGCCATGATGCCACAGATGGTTGGGGGCATATTGCCCCCTCCGGGGGCGGGCCCCATGCCCCCACACATTCAGCGCAGATCTTTGCTGCTGCAGGTGAGAAAACGAATAAAGATGGATCAATTCCCTGATTGTTTGTATTCTGCACTGGTCCATCTCAGACCTTCCCATTCCTTTTCCCTGCAATCGAGCATTTACTCCGCAACTTTCACTCAAGAAGCCCAAGTTTTAACAATACCTGTGTGAGGTATTTTTTTCAGGATTCAGATTTGTAATTTCATTGTTACATGTTTGCATTGTCACAATGTTGTGTTGTGATAATTCCTTATAAGAAACCTAGTTTTATCCTTCCAGAGTTTAATATATAATGTTTATAATATATTGCCACTTGACAATTCACTTTCGTATGGTATACCAAGAAAAGTGTTACAGCAATAAGGTATACTATAAAAATATGTATCAAATTATTTGTTCATTTGTAAATTTTTACTTGTTTGTGTAATGTAGAAAGTTTGTTGGTATTGGTGATGGCTGGGTGTAGATAGCATTGGTGTGTTGCATGTTTGTACAAACATTGGAATGTATTGCTTCACTACTTAATCGCCATCTTGCTATAACATTATTTGGCAGTGTAATATTGACTTCTTTAATGGATGTTCTTCTTCTCTTGTTAACATTCTGTTGTATTAAGTGGATAGTTTTCTGTTCAGCTTCAGGATATTATGTTTTAAATGGAGAAGAGTTTTGTACTGTGGGACAAAATGCCTTTTTTGATGAACAGTTTTTTACATTTGTGTCGTAGCTTTTTATATGACATTTGAAGGGTGTACTGTAATTATTATTAAATTTTTTAAAAAAAATTTAAGATCTATGTCTAATTTGTTAAACTTATAAACACAGTGAAGGTGATGATTTTGAGAGATACTTTTTTTACAAAGGAAGATAATTGCATTTTAACTAATATGTTATATTAAAATAGCATGTGAAACTTTATATTAATACGACACAGTCTCGTTCACAGGAGCAGCCTCTGTTATTGGAAGACCTGCTTGAACAGGAAAAAAGGGAACAAGAAAAGCAACAACAACAACAAATTTTGCCTCAACAGCCACCTCCACCGCCTCCACCTCCACCACCTCCACCACCTGCTGTTGTGCAGCCTCCACCAGGCTCAGCACCCCAAGCTCCTCCATTACCAGATACATCATCAACTCTGTTCAGTGATGTAGACTTTGAAAGGTTGAGGGCTGATGTATTGGGATCCACATCTGCTGGGAGTACACCCAATTTGGGACCATCTCAAATGTCATCACCCCCTCAGGGAGTTCCAGGTATCTAGAAGAGATATATTAACGTTTCTTTCAGATTAATGTAAACAGTCTCAAGACTGAAATTTATTGGGTGATATAGTAAAATACCTTTCAAATATTTACCTCGAAAAATCATCATGATTCATTTTGAAGAAAATGGAATATTTGTGGTGCGTGTTTCAGTTCTGCATATTACTTTAGTGTTTAGAGTAGACGTACAAACATACATAAATAAGTATTGCATATTTACTTCATGTTTTGATAGGTATCTGATTATCGCATTTTAATTTTATAACAAATTTTTTTAGGCCATTAAATAACTGTTTTGTGACTATAGATATTATTAAGTAGAAATATTAAACCACTTTAATCCTTATATGAAATTTCATGTTCATACATTTATATTTTAATAAAAAATATGTTTGATTTGCATTGCTAGAGTTTAATGATTTGAAAATAAAATTCGTGTGTAAATTTTTACAGCACAAGCAGCGTTACCAACTGGGAATATTGTAGCAGGAAGTGCTCCTTTGCGAGCACCATATCCCCCTCGCCCAGTGTCACAGCCGCCTGCTTCGTGGCAAGCTGGTGGGACCTCGCCTTCTGTGGACTCCAAAGGCCCAACTGGCAACCTTTTGCTGCGACAGCAGTCAGCTCCTGGGCCTTTAGGTGCATCTTCTAACCAGCCATCAGTTGCTGGTCCACCTGCTCCTCCAGTTACACCAGCTCCTCCTGCTCCACCACTCTCCAGCCCCAGTCTAGCGCAATCAGACACTCCAGGTAAGACCATTTCCAATATACTAGTGTTCAAATGCATTTAATTATGAAACACTTTTCTCCACTACTGAACTTAATTAAATATATAGAAATGTTGGCTAGCTCGGTTTTTATTTTTGTACAGCATTCTCATTAATTGCAATACTCCTATTTATCTCTGGGTTTATTCATTTATGTACTAGTAGTATATAAAATCCACTGTTCATGTTAGTTTCAGAATTCTTTACACTGAGAAAAGAGTGATAGTGTTTTATTCTAATTATTATTAAAATAATTGCATTAAATTTCTGCTCATTTTCTGCAATGCAACAACCCCTACTGTTTATTATTAAATGAAATAATATTGAATTTTTATGGACACACAAATTAGCAACATTTACTGAAAACAAATCATAGAACAATAAAAGACTGCCACATTCACACATATTTACAAATAACAATCATTCATCATTTTTACATGTTCAGTTCAGGCTGTTTCTGTTATTAATTATCTTAATATTTACTCATTCTTGGCCTAGAAAAAGAATTTAGAACGAAAAACTTTTTTTCTTCTTTTCTTTTTCTTTTCTTTTTTTTCTTTCTTTCTAATCTTTACTTCCCTTTCTGAAGTGCATGCTTGGAAGATGTTTGAATCCCAAGAACACTTTAATCTTCAACTTGCTACTTACGTGGCTATCCAGGAAACTCCGCACCCATGGCACAGGTGATATTGTTTCAGTTGCCATTCTGTGACCTTTATCAGGGTGTAGTTATTGCGCAGAGACTGACTGCGCACGCCTTTACGTAGTTTACTCTCCTCCTGTCTGCTAAGTGGTCGGATGATCAGCAAATGCGGAGAGAGGGCAATGGCTAATCAGGGAACGGGCTCTCCCGGCGGGGTGGAAGAAGGTGCTCTGCACGTAAGCGGACGGCGTGGAGCAGCGGGCACCCTGCTGATAAAATAGATGCTTCCAGGTATCGTTGAGACATCGGACTTGATCAGCATTGAGGTTTTGGGGATGTTTAATAATTTCTATTGCCTCTTTAACTCTTCTCGTTCCCCAGCGGTCTTCTCTGGCTAGGAGGCGGGTGTCATCAAGTTAAATGGCGTGACCAATTTTCCATGCATGGAGGGCTATGGCTGATTTATCTGTATTATTGTACTTATAATGGTGAATGTGTTCCCGGAGGCGTTCCTCTATGGTTTGTCCCGTATTGCCAATGTAACTGTGGCCGCAGCTGCATAGGATCTCCTGATGACATGAGAGGAGGTATGCGATCTTTCACAAGTACAAGCTTTTGTCTGAGCTTTTCATGAGCTTTGTAGGCTGTCTTGATGTCGAAGTGGCTCAGAAGCTTACCAATTTTATCAGAGACCCCTTATATACACAGTAGAATGGCCATCCTGTGATTGGAATCATCACTGGGTGTGGTGATGTCAGCAGTGCTAGAGGTGGTCGTTGCCTGACGTACATCTTGGTTGCCAGCGTTGGCACTGTATCGATTAGTTTGGAATGTGGTTTTTAAGAGCTTTATTTCAGAGCCCAATGATTCTTTATCACACACTCTAGAGTTGCTCTGATGGCCAGAGTTTTCAGAACCCCTCGCTTCGTTGCTGGGTGATGGTGAGAACAAGTGAGCAGGTAGCGGTTGACAGGAGTTGGTTTCCGGTAAACACTATGTCCTAGTCTGCGGTTCGCTTTTTGACTCACCAGCATGTCAAGGAAAAGGCAATTTACCGTCATTTTCCACCTCCATGGTAAACTTGATCTTGGAGCATGTGTTGAGGTGCTGGAAGAAGTCAGATAGTGTGAGAACTGTGGGGCCACACTACTAGCGTGTCGTCCTCATGCCGGAGTCATAGTGTAGGTTTTAGCAGGGCATTCTCAAGGGCTTCCATGAATAAGTTCGCCACCACCTGCGAGAGGGGGGGGAGCCCATGACCATCCCTGCAACTTGGCCATAGAGCAGCCTACAGTACTGGAAGAAAATGGTCGTAAGGGAGAACTCGGCTAAGACTGCCCATTCTGTAGTGAAGCCCTCGGGAGCAAAGTTTTTTGCATAAGAAAGTAGTCGCCACGTTCACTGGAACCTTAGTGAACAAAGATGTGGCATCGAAGCTGAAGATATCCTTAAGGCTAAATGCACCTAAAAATACTTGTAGGAAAATTCAATAGATAGCAGCACTATCACAGAGGAATTTACTTCCTGATAATGTCTGAACCAGTGGTCCGATTTTCGATCTGCAAACGGCACTTGACCCCTTTTTGCAATAGAATTTACGCTACGAAGCCCTTTTTCCAAACATCTAGCAAAAACTCGAATTTGAAATTAGTTCTCGGACTTCCGAGAAAAAATTAAAAAATGTGGGCTTATAGCGCGATGGCGACATGCTTCCTGAATCCAACGCCGTGACAAACATGCAAATCGGACGAATACGGCGTCGTAAAGTGAAATTTACGAAAACACCTCGCCCCCCCTCCCCCTTCTCCGCCGTTGCGTCACCCACCCGATTGTTGAGGGCCCTCTATCGGCGCGGGGGCACGACTAGGCCAGGCGGCGTGCGGCCAGCCCCGGCGGAGGACGCGGGACTTGCGGGATACGCAAGCCAGACAGTCG
>BOPP01000020.1:1722124-1743637 GCA_017312745.1 Gryllus bimaculatus
AATAAAACAGCGGAGACATCATCAGACCGCGTGGCTGAGGACCACAAATCGTCTTGAATGATCATTTATTATATCCTTACAAATTGAGGCCAGTAGAGGAGGATGACTAAATGCTGGAGGAGGTCTCAAGACTAAATTACTACAAGAGCTAATTACAGTGCAATAGTGTGTGTCTTGCATAAAAACTTTTTCTCTGGAAAGGTAATTAAAGATTACAGTGAGTTCTGTGAGATGAGTCAACTGCTTAGTACTATCCTCGCAAATGAAAAAAAGTAAGCCATGGATCAACAGAAAAATTATGAAACAATCTAAGATGAAACATCTTGCATGGAAAAATATAAAGAACTTTGCTTACTGCGTCATTAATGATCTAAAGTAAAGACGTGACAACAAAAGGAAAAATATGGAGTACAATTATTGAGGAAGGATTTAATTGCTTTTATTTCTACATTTGTAACTAGACACAGGTAAACTGCACACCTATATACATAAAGGAACAAGAAACAACTTGTCACTAACCACACAGAGAATTGCTGAAGTGTGTGTAGACTACTTTGAAAAGGTATATGCGTCACAACTAAATGGAGTGCTCCCAACAGTCCAGGCTAGACACTTGAACCAATAGAAGATTTGAAATCTCATGTATTACTGTTGCTCAAATCTGTGTGGACTTAGCGAAAGCTTTGCAGCAGGTCTGGGAATATCCCACAGTTTACCTGAAAGTGTGCTTTGCAACTAGCTACTACTTAGCCCTTTCTGCCCAGTAATTACAGGCCTGTAAGAATGACTAGCACAGCAGGGAAAGTATTGGAGAGACTTGTTGCAAGGAAACTATTAAACACACCCTTTCTAACAACATTGTTCTCGACAGCAACATGGATTTTTTCGTAGAAGATATACTACTACAAACTTATTCACTTGATGTCTGGACTAAGGCATAGATGAATGAAGTTGTATGAGCGTCATCTACTTAGTCAAAGCAAAGCAAAGCAGAGACTATTGCTGAAACTTGAAGCTTTAGAAATCGAGGAAAACTACTTCGATGGATCCAGGAGAACGAATTAAAATCGGAGTGGAATTGCTACGCAGATGACACTAAATATTCTGTAATATCGCTGTGACCAATTATCACAAAGGGAGGTACGTCCACACGAGTGCGCCGGTGGGTAGTACATTACAGGTCGCACACGCTAAATTTATTTAAGGGCTCCAAGCGTGCATCTTACTCCATCCAGCTCCGCATTGAGAATGCCAGGGTGGGCTGCTGTGGGTCGAAGGAATGCAGATGTCTACTAATTGAAAAATACACCATGGGAAATCTTTTAAGTGTAACCACATCATTGATGATGATGATTATTATTATTATATTTCGTTACCCCCTCTTCGGTGGGATTGCACACACGCGGGCCGTTATCGGGGTCGTTCAAGTTGTGAAGACACGACAAAGCTCTTCTGAAGGCCTCTCGTGCTCCCGTCTCACGTGCTCAGGAAATTAGCAGCTGCTCGCAACCATTCTCGTGGCAATGAATACACGATGTTATATGCGCCAGGCGAGAGGGCTGCCAGACGACACCACCCGCGTCACGCACTCGATATGTCGCAGTCATATGTCGAGCGTCGTGGCTTGAGCACATTCGAGTGCCTTTCGGGTATCGGTCCGACTGGTCCGTCGAACGGATTAACTCCGTAAGTACTTCAGTTCTCTCACAAATTCTCACACCCTGTAAGTTTTCTTTTTCCTGCTTGATGCTCCCTCACTATCCTGTCCCTTTATCAGGACCGGATTTAAGTAGTGCGGCCCAAGACAAAATGTGTTGCCTCCCCCTCCCGAAAAAAATAGCTCCATCTTTATTAAATAAAAAATGTATTATATACAAGTACATTTCTGTACAGATACAAATGAAAACTAATAATTTTTTATAGAATTTTTTAAGTTGTATGTTACAGGTTACATTTTTTTTACATTAAATACATTTTACATAATTTTTTTTCTGCTCTTCACTGCAGAAAATTGGTTGATGTCTTCAAAACGAAGATTTCTCAGCTTCTGCTCCATACTCAGGATACTTAGGTTTACTAAATTTTCGTATTTAAAAAAATATGGTATGCGTATTTTTCCGAAACGCGGGACCCCTGGTGAATAGGGGCCCCCAAGTAACTGCTTGTTTTGCTTGTAGGTAAATCCGGCTCTGCCTTTATCCCATTTGCTCCATCATGTGCGTGATACTTCGTAACTTATTGGCTATTTCATCTGACTTCTCGAATATTCCACTTCTATTTTCCATGGATTTGACCCAGGCAATCCCTCCCCTACTTGTAATGCTTTTAATTGGTCGCCTTCACAGGTCACGATCACGGGCTCGTGCGGAGCTCAGGGTATGGCTGGCCATCTGCCTACTGGATGCTGTCTCACTGATCACTTTATGACACGATCCCAGAGATTAGCGGTCTGAGTGCCTCCGGACTCCCTAATGCGACTGTTCCGATGAAAAATAATATGGGAACAAGAAGTGAGGCAGGATGGTAGGAGGCTCCCACCAGTCTTTGAAGGGTGACTCGTGTAGAGGGCCCATGGGAATGTGACTTTGTGAGCCTGCTAAGCCTTTTGTAGGGGTGGAGGCTGCCAAGGGATGGTGCTCGCTAGCCAGCCAACATGTGCGTGTCTAAATGTTTGGAGCGGGGCCCAGTGCTCCGAGGAGCTAATGCGCATAACAAGATTCTGTCACGCGACGCGAATGTCGCCACACATCGCAATATGGAGACCCAATATTACACTACCTTAATATTCAAGATGATTTGCACAAAATTTGGGAGTGTTTGACTTCTTGGCTACTTCCTTTGAGTAGTAGTTAGTGTACAATTTTACACCTTGGAAGAAATAACCCTAGGTACCAGTACTCAATTGGGGGGCATACCCTATCACCTACAACAACTCAAAATGACAGGAGTAATCATAATGAAGAACTTGGAAGAGGAAAATCAAGTAGCTGCAGTCCCCAGAAAAGTGCATTCTGTACGGAAAATTTACATTATGTGTACATGGTCAATTTTGGAATATGTAGCTGATGTCTGGTCTCCATAATATAGGAAGGACATACAAACTCTAGAGAAGGTATAAAGGTGAACAACAAAAAATCTCTACAGATCTACATCACTCAACATGTGAGACAAGATGCCACAAAATATCCTTATTGACATTGAAAGAGAGAAGGCAGAGAGGGGACCTCATTGTGGCTTTCAAAATCTTGAATTAGGCTTATAGTACTCAAACTGTAAATAATTGTTTTGAGAGGTGCTCTGATTCAGAACACAGAGGACATAATTTGAAAAATAAACTGGGACTGACTAAAACTCTACTTTGACCTTTTTTTTTTAACAGAGTAATAAACACATGAAATAGCCCATCTCCTGAGAATGCTAAAGAGAACAGGCTAATCTCATGTATAAAATATTTAGGTAGATTGTTGTGTAAGATATGAAATATATATCACAGTAGCATTGCAAGGCGGCTTTAAAGTGAAAGATGCGGTCAGTGGCACTGCGGGGGCAGGTAGCAAGCTGAGCGCATGATTATCTTTGTAATCACTGTTTCGAATTCATCCTTGTGGTAGGGACTTATCATAGAAACAGCCTTTTTATCCATCCATTTCAAACTTGAAATGGGACTCAAGTGTTGATTGATGTACTCACCTCGCTTCAATTTCTTTTCTTGCAATATTATCAGAACATTTTTTCTGTTCCAAGATAATGTTCCTACACAATGTGTTCTCTTTTTTTTTAACATCGCAGCATATGAGGAGGAGTTGTAATATTTGTCCACCCATTAAGTGTGATCCTTATTTAGCAAGGACTGTATTAATTTTAAAGCAATTTTTATCATTTTATTTATAGTATGTGTGACAGTCACAATAATTTCATGCTATATGTAGTACATAGAAGCCAAAGTATTGTAAATTAATTGTTGCTTTAAAAAACATTTGCAAAGAAATAGAAACACTTCAAATAATATTAAAATATTTCTATCAAAGCACATGAAAAGAAACTGAAAACACACCATAACACACTAATTGACTGTGCACTGCACTGTCAAGAGACCAGCATAGATGGCACAGTGCAAATGAGAGGAAAAACAGGTAAAGGTCCCTTCCATCCTGAGACGGCATACTGCAAAAGGAAAGGAAAATCCAACCTGCCCGGGTACGGCATACCGCGTTTAGAAAAGAAAGAAAATTGCCGTTTACAGACAGCATACCACGCTGAAGGGGATTAAGCAGAGTTCACAATCATTTGGATCACATATAGCTTGGAAATTATTCTTTTTCTCCTTTTTTCTTCTTCTTAATAATAATAATAATAATAATAATAATAATAATAATTATTATTATTATTATTATTATTATTATATTTTTCTTATTCATATTATTTTTTATTCTTTTCATTCTTCTTATTATTATTCCTTTTTCTTTTTTTCCTATGGAACCCATCATCTTTCTTCATTTTGTCTTACCTCTGTAAATAAACTAAAAAAGATCACTTGGAAAATTACTAGGAAAACTGAGAACCTTGCAAGTTATCCTTATCTGCATAGTTAAGTTAGATAGTTAATTCTTAAAAATAATATTATGCATTTCTTTGTTTATCCCATTGATGAAAAATTAAGTTCCCAAAGTTCGTGTTGTTTAGTTACAACCCCTACAATTCTTCAGGAGAACCTGAGAGGTTTGTACACTCTACTCAGTCAAAAATTATAAAATCCAAAAACTTGTTTATTCAGGAAATCTAAAACGAGATTTACAACATTTTAAAATTTTGTGTCCTAGGTGCTATGTGATTTTCATGGATTTTTGTTAGGAATGGCTGGACGAGTGCCACTCTTCAATGCACCACATCTGCCAGCACCTCCAATGCCTCCAGAGAATATCGTCACGGAGCAAGATCGTCAGATGCAAGTGCAGTATGAGCAGTGGCTGAATCATCAACATCAAGTCGTGTCGAACCAGCTCAAGTACTATGAAACAGAGGTGAACAAATTGCGCAAAATCCGCAAGGTGAGATAGCTGTAGTCTGTTAAGTTAAATTCCCATCTCAGTTTCCGTGTCTTGGTTTTTGGTTTCACTACATGATTAGATGTTTTAGGGGAGATGGCTTAATTAAGCTTTATAATTAAGTATTTTATTTTGTTAGTTATATCTGAATTTATTTAATTGAGCACTGATTTGATTTGATTTGTGTGCTACTATTTTTTTAGTCAATTTGTAATCTTTTAATTTAAATTAAAATGTTTATCTTCAGAACCTAAATAATAATGCTAGCCTCCATTTTAAATGTGATTATGTAATTTCACGTATGATTTTTAAAATTTTCTTTTCTTTTCCCATATTAATTCAAAATTTTCAGAATTATACCCAGGACTTGCTCATTACAAATGACCCAATAATACATATTATGCTAATCTTCAGCTTTCATGTATTCCTAAAGTACTTATTTTTCTAAATTTTTATAGTAATTATTTTTCACATAATTCATAGAAGATTCTGGATGATCTTTTTGTAGCCTGCCCTTGCTCTGACTATGACTGACTTTCTTACTTATTTAAAACAGCCAACAAGTGGGAAATCATGGAAAATTCAAGAAATTTGGCATTTCTGGAAGGTTGAAGAAATTGTCTGCAAATTATTACTCTTTTCCAGATAAATTTAGTGTTTGTGATGCATGTTGTTAACGTTGTACTTAACTTGATTAGAAAATTGTCATAGAAACAAAAGTGAAGTTTATCTTTACATATGTTCATTTCAATGTGTTCATTCCATCATTTTAATTTTAAACATTTGACTTTAAATGATTGAATAATACCAAAACTTATTTATACCTTAAAAATACGAAATCGGTGATTATAGGTTCAAAATTCGGAACAGCACCTCATGATCATAAGAAATAAATGGGTTAAAAGAATTCAAAATTTCATCCGGTTAATGCTACAGTGTCAACGGAAAGTCTGAGAATTTTTATCTAACTTGTTGATCACTCTGCTTTGCTCTATACCTTTCTGTTTGTAATCAAGTTAAAAGCATCAAGAGCAAGTTAAATCAGTTTCTTTGCAAAATATGAACATAGGCAATCCAGCTATTTCAATAGCAGTGTTGCTGCTTCAACTCTGATGAAAGTAATGGATGGGCGACTTCTTGATGTATGTTATTTGTTACATTAGCTATCAAAACGTAATAGCTAACCAACCAAAACAACCCATTGCTTAGTGGCGTGAACCAAAATATCAATTGTAAGTTTAAGGGTAAAATAAAAAAATTATGTAAGTTTGATGATTCAGGTCAATCTCGTGTTAAACTGATTGGTAATTTATAAGTTATTGGAACTTTGTTCATTTGTAATGTTGTGGGTGAGAGAAGTTTATTGTAGCTTGCTGTATTATTGAGTTTTCAAATTAGAGCTACTAATATATAGGTAGTATATTTGAGTAACTCACTACCTTCTTTGAGCTTGGGTATACTTTTAATGAATGAAGAATGTCATGTTAAATGCACATATCAAATCATTCAGTGTTTGATAAAATTATTATTTGGATTTAAAGTATTTTGTTTAATTTGTTTTTTATTATTTATAGTTTTTATTTGTAATTTGTTTTATTTTTGTAGATGCTTTTTCTTTTTTAATTTCAAGATGGGTCTTTCGGGAAATTGCATTTTACTCTTGCTTTTCTTTCAGTCACTAAACAGCAAACAGCGACAGCTTCGGAAAGCTGGTAATGAGTTGGCTGAGCCTGATGCACTGGAACTGCAGAGAGTCTCATCTGAACAAGCAGTCCTTCAGAAGCAGTTGGAAGCTAGTCGCAAACAGAGTCGTCAACATGGGGCACTTATTCAGGTTAGAGCAACTAGTGCAAGATTGCTCTCTTTTATGATATTGTATTCTCTTTTAGTTATAGAACTCCAAAACTGTTTAGCCTATGTGGGTCAGTAAAGTACATTTGTAAAAGTACTGTAGCTCTGAAAATCTCAAATGTATCTTCAGTGAGATATCTAAACAAGTAGCTCTAGTGATTATTCTTACAATACCTTCAGTTGTATCTTGAGCATGTAGTAAATGTTGTCATCGGCTCAGCTATCACCAACACATCAACAGACTGGCTGTTCAAAGGAGACTGCAACGTTGTTTAGTATATTATTATCTAGGATTAAATGCATTCTCCTTACCATTCCTTGTACAGAATATCATCCTCTTATTCCTTGGTGAAATATTTTGTTTTTAAATGAGTACAAATGTTATAATGTAACTTTTGAATCAATTTTCTTATTATTTTGTAACATTAATTGCTGGCAATTTTCACTCTTTCTGGTATGTTCTAATGAAGATTCTACACAGGAAATTTCATAATGTGGTTATGTGTACTGTGAAAGTGATTTATTGTCTTCTTAATCACACCTTTTTCTTGTGCAGGAGTATCGTAACAAGCAACAACAGAAGCCACGCCCACCACTCTTGATGAGTACAAATCCCCCTCAGTCACAACAGTCACCACTTGGCCCCCCTGCATCATCACCCATACATCCATCTACTCCTCAGTCTCCAATGATGTCTTCTTCTCCTTCACCTTTACATAGTCCTGGTCCTTTGCTTTCTCATAGTCCTGGTCCTGGGTCTGTGACATCAATGCTTCAACATAGTCCAGGAACCAATAGTGGCTTGTCACCACACAGTCTTCAACCGTCACCTCGAATGGGTACTCCTCATTCTCAGGTTAGTACTGAATTTTGTGTAATGAGTGTGTTTGAACTTAAAAATTGGTAATTATTTTCAAATAATTAATGCATTAACTAAAGAGGAATTTTAGGAAGGCATCATCTTTTCTGAATCCTGATTGTTCTTATCTCTCAGGAGACATTTTGATGTTACCAGAATGTGATAATTTTAGGATCTTGATGTACTGAAAACTGATTAGTGTATTTAAACATGAGAAAAAAGAATCAACTTGTCAAAGGTTATTTGTGTTAATTATTTCAGTACCATAAGAAAAAATTTAAATTCATAGACATTAGACAGGGAGTTAAAATTCATATGATATTGCAAATTGAGTATCTATATATTAGGAAACAAATTTAGATATCAAATAGACACTTTTACAATTCTATCAGAATGGCCCATAAAGTTGTCAAGAAAATAAGTCTATTTATTACTATAATTATTATTTGTAGAGTGAAGAGAGTCCTTTCAGTCCTGGAACTTCCCAAGAGCTGTTACGCTCATTGCCATCTCCACAACAAGCCTGTCCTCCCCCACCAGGGAGACTGACATCTCCACAAGCTACACCTCGTATGGCCTCACCTCAACATAGAATGGGAGCTTCTACTCCTCAAGGCATTGGTCGTATTGTCACCAGTCCTGTTTCATACTCTGGTGAAATGCGTCCTGGACAGCAGCAATTTGTTAATGAGCCTATTCGGTACGTATAGAAATATGTTGAAACCTTTCTAAATTAGTGGTTATATATGTATAAAATTTGTGAAATTGAGTAATTTATTTTGTAGGATACATGCTATGGGGCGCGGAATAGTACGATCCCCAATTGCAGAGCAGCGACCCCGAGGGGTGCCTATTCAAACCTCTGGAGGGACTGTGGGTGTTATGTTTAGTCAGCAACAGGTTGTTAGTAATTTGAGGCCAGGAATTGTCTATTCAAATATTTCCAATCCATCTCCAACTGGGACCAATGTACAGAACCAACAGCAGCAGACACAACTATCACAACAACAGCAACAGCAAATGCTCCAGCAAGTTCAACAACAACAACAACAACAACCTCCACCACCACAGTTGCAGCAACAATTACAACAGTCTCAGCAACAACAACCTCAGCAGATACTACATCAGTCTGTTTTACAGCAGTCAGGAAATCCTCAACAACAAATGATTATTCAACGACAGTTGCAACAACAGCAGCAGCAGCATCAACAACCGCCACAACAGCAACAGTTAGTGCAGCAGCAAGAGGCTATTCAGCAAGATGGAAATTCAACTGCAATAATGCAGAGGCAGTTAGCCCAACAAAGACAGCAGCAGTTTGCTTTGCAGCAAAGGCAACAGCTCCTGCAGCAGCAATTAGCACAGCAACAACAGCAGAGGCATCAACTCCTCCAGCAACAATTAGCCAACCAACAGCAGAGTCAGCAGTCACATTTAGCAAATCAACATATGTTGCAGCAGCAGCAACAACAACAGCAGCAGCAGCAACAACAACAACAACAACAACAACAACAACAGCAACAGCAGCAGCAGCAACAGCAACAGCAACAACTTCAGTCTCAGAACCAACCCCCATCACCTATGACTCCTCGAAGTCCAATGGTTCCTCAGGGATCAAATCAACCTCCAAGTTCACCTATGCCTCCTAAGAGTCCAATGGTTCTTCAGCATATGACCCAGCAACATGGTCATCCTCCCACTTCTCCAATGCCTCCTCGTAGTCCTATGGTACAAAGTCAACCTCCAAGTTCTCCAATGCCGTCACGGAGTCCAATGATGCAACATATGCCACCATCACCCATGCCACCAATTAGCCCAATGGTATCGCAACATCAGTCTTTTACACAGCAGCAAATGGTCTCTAGTCAAGCTCAACCTCCTAGCTCCCCTATGATGTCTCAAGGCATGTCTCCCATGTCCATGAGACACCCATCCACTAGTAGTATTGGTAATAGCCCTGCTGTTCAAGATCAAAACCAAAATATAGATCATCCCAATACTCCTCGAACACCTCACACACCTCATACTCCGTATACTCCACAACAGCATGCTGAAAATGATCAATCTAATGGAAATAATGCATCAAATAACAGCACAAATGAAGGGGGTGGTGGAGGAAATCCCCGTCACCCTTTTAATCCTATACCATTTTTGTTTGGTAGTTTTGGATATTTCAAGCTTGGCCTTAGAGGGGGATCTCCCATGTGGTCTATTGGTAACAGTTATGGGAGAGGAAATCGTCAACAGGGGTCCTCAAACAAAGAAGCTGGTTCTTCTGAAAATCCAAGACAACAGCCATCTAGTTCTAGTTCCTCACATACTGCAGCATCATCTGGAAGTATAGTTTCAAAAGTTACTTCTCTTGTTTGTGCGGATTACAATGACTTTGATGATGATAATTCTCATACACCCCCTCTCACCCCTTCCACAACAGAACTAGAACGACCTCAAGTTGTAGCTTCAGTGAGTGAAATAACCTCTTCAGAATTGGAAAGTGAACAGTTAATAATAAAAGAAGTTGATGAAGAAGAAGCGGTTTTAGAAGAGGATGAGTTAGATGCCAAGAGCACAGAAGTAGTTTTAGATGCTGGGGTTGGAGCCTCCACATTGCATGATCTTCTTGAACAGGAAGGCTCTGTGTCTGTAGAATTGCCATTAGTATCAGCAGATTCAACTGACTTAGTTATTGGACATATCTCTGATGCAATTGCTCAAGTATCTCATGAAACTGAGGTAGTAGAAGAATGTGTTGTGGTATCTAATATCCTGAATCTTCCTGTAGAAATATCTGATGAGGTTGAACGAACACTCCAGGATCTTGAAGAAAAAGACAAAGATGATATAAGCCATGAAGATGATGATATGGAAACACACATAATTATGGAAATTGATGATAGGAAAGATCTAGAAGCAGACAGTTTGGATACAGTACACAAAATGGTTGAATGTGTTGAAGCAGGAGTTGCACAAATAATTAGAAATGAATCCTTGAGTAGAAATCAAATTGTGGAAAGGATAATAGAATCAAGACCAAAGTTAGAAGGTGGATTGCGTATTGGAATTGTGCACAGTTTAGGCCCCTTGCAAGATGAAAAAATTGTTGCTGTTACAGACACTCCTGAATCGCCAGACCAGGAAGAAATGAATGTAGATCCTTCTCCAGAACCATTCTTGACAACACCTGATGCTGTACGTGATGAAGATGATGAACTTGTTCATGATCACAGTTTAGGAATGGAAGCACTTTCACAATCAGCTTCTGATGGTGAAATGGAGGTGGTTCATGAACTACATGCTTACGTAGTCGATGAAAAAAATGAAGAAATTACTCTTGAACTAGATAGAGAGGGATTACAGTGTGTTGAAAATCTCCCCAGTGTTGAACCAAAAGAAGAAGAACCTGAGGAAATGCAGGCAGAGTCTTCTCTGGATGAATCTTCAGAAAAAAAAGAAGAAAAAACAGTTCCATCTATACCCTTCTGCTTACCTCCTAGTAATCAGCTTCCACCATCAAGTTTTCATCAAGCCAACATTGGTGTTCCAGGTGCTTCTCGGCCTGTTGTTACCTATGCTACTTTGTCTCGAGTTACAGCACCAGAGAATAGTTATGGTACAGGTGTTAGTTTGTCTATGTTACTAGGATCGCAAACAAAAGATTTGCCTACTGGTTGTGTTGTTGTGAGATCACCAGCTACAACCACTGCAACATCAGCCATAAATACTGTGCTTGTATCGGCTATTCCATCTGAACAAAAAAGTCAGTCATCTGATCAGATAAAAAACACCTCATCTCAATTAACATCCCTTTTGTCTGGTGATGTACAAGTGAATAATAGTAATTCTGATAAACCTGTCACTGGATGTTCTGTTCTTCAAACTTCACTCACAACTCCTCCTACGAGATCAACTGGTTCTACAACTTCTACTTTATTGTCATCTTCATTATCTTCTTCCCTTAGTGAAGCTAAACCTTCAGTAACAATTGTAAATGTTTCTTCCATTACATCTGGGACTACAAGGCTACCAACAACAATGGATATCATAAACTCAGCTATTGTATCAACAGTAACTCTTCCTGGTGGTTCTAACACAAGACCTTTGTCTTCATCAACTGTTACATCATTGGCTGCTGATGCTGTTAACGCAGCTCGGTTGCCATATCCTCCAGCAACAATAAGTCAACAAGCTGCATTGGGATTGGTAACAACTGCAGGAATAAGCTCAATAACACCATCTGGCATTAGTGTTATTGCTTCAGTTCCAAAAGCTACAGCAATTCCTGAAACACGGAGCACTACTATTACTACTTATGTCCAGACTCCCAGAATGGCTGTGCCCTCAGTTTCATCTGAAAGTACTGAAAAGTTTCCTGTTGTAGGACCTCTAATATCAAGAATTGTTACTAGTGAAAGTAATGTGACAGAGATTCAATCCTCTCGTTCCTCTCTTGCTCCAGAATCACTAGAAAATAAAATGACAGAAGGTGTGATAACAAGAAATCCTGAAGAAAAATCAGTTATAAATACTGTTGAAGGGGCACGAAAGGTTGTTCCCCAAGAGATTACTACTATTCAGTCTGGAGATGAGCATGAGTCTTCCAGAACTTCTACCCCAACAGGACAGATTTCCCAAGAATCAAGACCAAGTGTTTTTGCTATTGCAGATAAAGCATCTTCTGTTCCAGTACAAACGAAAATATCTAGTGACATTTCTTCTATTTCTGATATTGTGAAAGATAGTGGAGATAATTCTGCTTTATCCACTACGTCTGTTTCTCAAGTTATCCGAACAATTAGTAGTGTGTCTTCAGGAATTAATGAGACAGCAAAGAAAAGCATATCTACTTCCTCAGATTCTGGTTCAGTGACTATCTCATCAGTTACAAATAGCAAAAATATATCAGAATCTGTGGAAAAGAAAGATTGTATTAAAACAATTGCAAGTGTAGAAGATGTAAAAATTTTATCTTTAATGCCGTCTTTGTCATCTCCTTCAACTATATCACGAACTTCTCAAGTCACTTCAAAAACAGATGTTCTCTCGTACATTTTACAGAAAGGTACCATTCCTAAGAATCTGGAGCCCATTCCCTCAGCCAAACCTGAATTACCTAAAGGATCATCAAGCTTAGCAGCTTTGCTTGATCAAGCACCTCAAAATCTTACTCCAATCTCCATTGAAAAATCAGTTGAAGCTGCAATTGGTGAATCAGGCCATATGACAAAAACCACTCTTGCCAGTATTTGTTCATCACGGCCTCATCATTCAGTTACTATAAAGACATCTGGGCAGAGTATGCTTGAGAGTCGTTTGACCAGATTGGCAGGTCCAAGTGTATCAAAATCTCAGGAAACAAATTCTTCTACTGTGTCTGCAGTAAATGATGTGCCTTCTAGTTTCACTTCATGTGTGAGTAGTACAGTTAATTCTAGTGGTCGCCCAAGTGTTTCAGAACATATGGGATCTGTGAAGAGAATAAGTGTTGAGCAACCACTTGCTCATTCTTCAGGACTTACAATGGGAATTACTACATCAGGAACTACTAGTGTATTAACAAAAAACACTAATCAAGTGTCTCCCTCTGATAGTAGTGTTTCAGATACTCCTGTAAGTACTAGTGTGAAAGTTAGTGTTCCTCAGTCTGCTATTAATGCTGCTGATAGTGTATTAGCATCTACAGTGTCACATGCTCAGCAGTCATCTAATGTTCAATCTCAGGTTGTAAATATATCTAGTAGTAATGCTTTATCTTCACAGATTCAGACAAATCCAGCTTTCACATTTGGTGTAGGTTTCAGTAAAAGTACACCAACTGTTGTTATGACTCCCATTGGCAGTCATCCCAGTTCAGGTACTACAAAATCTAGTCCCCCAACTACAAGATTCCCTGGACTTCAAGGAAATGAAACTACCACAACTGTGCAGATATCCTCAAGTAATAGTGACTCCCAAATAGTAAGACAACTAAGTAGTGGGCAAGTGAAGCAGGAAGAAGTTGCAAAGCCTGGAGGAGGTCAATTAGAAAGATTGATTAAGAAGGAAATTGTAGAAGAAGCTCACAACAGTTCATTAAGTATTCAGCATCCTGTTGTAAATATTTCAGGATCCTCTGGAGTATCAGTATCTGTTGTAAAAACTGAAGTTCCGTTAGTCACTAGCTCTAGTAAATATTCTGGAACAAGTTCTGTTTCTATCTCCACAGCACAAATACAGAAGTCAGAAGAATCGCAGAATGTGCTGTTAAAGCAGTTGCTTCAAAATACAGCATGTGCCCAGCAGTCATCATCTCAACCACAACCAATAGCAACTAGTACCATTATGGCTCCAGTCACAAGCCAGCATTCAGCTCCTAGTTTGCCTGTAGTGCCTTCTTTGGAAGCTCAGCTAGCTCAGCCAGTTCCACCCACTCCATCATCTCTATTTACTCCTCTATTGTCGAGTGAAGGTCCTCAAAGTATGAAGCCATCAACTTTACGTTCAGCTCAGAGTGCTGCTACAAGAGAACCATCTGCTCCAGCTAGGCAATCCCAGACATCTGTTCAAAATAATTCTCTGATACCAGGGCAACAAACTGGAGTGGTTGTGCAACAGAAACAGCAGCAGCAGGCACAACAGTTGCAACAACAACAGCCACAGCAGTTGCAACCACAGTCACAGCAACAGCAGTCTTTTACACAGCAGCAACACCAGCATCACTCACCACAACAGCTATCACTACAGCAGCAAAAATCACCTCAACAGCAACAGACTCAATCACAGTTGACCCAGCAACTCTCTCTGCAGCCTGGCCAACAAGTACATTCTGCTCAACAGCAAATGCATCAGCTGTCTACCCAAGCACAACAGTTACCTCAACAAACCCAACATTCACAATTTGTTCATCTTCAGCAACAACAGCTGCAATCACCGCAGCCACAACAACTTCTACCACAAAACTCACAGCAACTACCAGCACCACTGCCGCCGCCAGCCCTACCCCCACCCCTACCACTTCCTCCCCCACCACAACAACAGCAACAACAACAACAGCAGCAGCAACAACAACAATCACAACAGCAACTGCAACAACTACAGAAACAGCCTCTTTCACTACAGCAACCACACTTGATTCAACAGTTACCGAAGCAGCAGCATCAGCAACAGCAGCCACAAGGACCACAGATTCAACAGCATCAGCATCCTTTACAACAGCAGCAACAAATTCATATACAGCAACAACAGCAGCAGCAGCAGCAACAACAACAGCAACAACAGCAACAGCAGCAGCAGCAACAACAGCAACAGCAGCAGCAGCAACAACAGCAGCAACAGCAACAACAGCAACAGCAGCAACAACAACAACAACAACAACAACAACAACAACAACAGCAGCAGCAGCAGCAGCAGCAAGGACAACTTCAACCTTCTTTACAACAGCAAGCAGCTTTGCAGCAACATGTGGTATTACCACAGCAGCAACGATCACCTGTGTTACAGCAACAACTGTCATTGCAACAACAGCAGAGGCAATCATCACCTATGTTACAGCAGCAACCACAGTTATCACTGACACAGGCACAATTGCCATTACAACAGCAATCACAACAGCAATTGCCTCTTCAGATGGTTACCCCAATCACCGAAAGGCGTATTGTCACCCCTACTCGCACTCCTAGTAGAGAAGAACTGATGTCTCCTCCCACCCCTACAACTCCACGTTCAATTGGAAGTGGTGCAGATTCTGCAGGTCTTCATACTCCATCTCCTTTAACTTCCCCACAGGCCACAATAAAACGAGAAATGCCTCAATCACAAATTAGTCCCATTGCTTTGATACCACCTAATGAAGTGAAGAAGGAAGTAATGGATGACATGCCAACACAGATTTCAACTCCCGAAAGAAAAGATTTTCCTACAAAAATAGAAGCTAAAGATGAAATAAATGATTTAGAGCTTACTTCAGATAAAATGTTGCAGGATCAAGCTTCTCTTGGTAAGTGGTTTATTGAAGTAAAGGTTAGAAAAGTAACTTATTGAATTTTTAATTGCAAAATTATTTGACAATTTTCTCTTTGTCAGATAAAAAATTGAAAAGAAGGCAGTATCAGCAGAAACGTAGGCAGAGCCAGGGTAAAGAAGCTCAAACACCCAAGAAAAGACAGAGAAGACAAGTGAGTAATTGTGTTTTTGAAAATTACATGTTTTTAATCATTAAAGCTTTGAATTTTGTGTCCTGATTCAATGATAATAGAATTTTATTATCCAGAAAAAAACTACGGAAGAAAATTGTGTTGGCAGCAATTTAGATTAGTAAACGAACTGCAAATTTATTTTCTGCATTGCTAACAAATAGTAACTCGTTCTCCAGAGAAGAAGAATGATTTTATTAAGAAATAAAAGATACAGAAACTAGAATAAACTATGCTAACTCAAACACCATAACACCATACCAGCAATTATAAACGCCAAGAACTCCGAAACTGTAATGAAATATAAATATAAAGGAATATAATCAAGGTTTCGCGTTAGTCCGCATGTTTCCAGCGGTCATTCTCGCTCACAGCCCTTGAATTCACTCTCAAATATGTGTGTTCAGCTGATTCGGAGATAAAATAGGAGAGTAGTACTTCTAAAGTAAAATAAACCCTCTAGAAGCCAAGTGGAACTCATATTCTACTCGAATTATTATCTTGAGTAATGGTACTCTCGGTAACTACTCTCAACTTTTACTCGTCTGTGGTGAAACCGCCCATAGTCTGTAAACAGTTCAGCATGAGTTCCCTGTCATTCTAAGACAATTATGTTTCCGAATAACATCTGTCGCATTACATCTTCCAAAGCCAAGCCAAGCTGTCTCTCAAGTAAACGTCGGTAAATGTTCAAAGGTAATACTACAAAAGACACGGATCTGAGCAACAATGAAAATTCCTTCATTAAGTTTATCAAGTACTAACAAGTCCACGAAATTTAGATAGTAAAAAGTGGAATATTCCTGGCCACCTTTGTCCATTGGTTCAAAAATTCTTTATAAAGGCCCAATTTCTAGATTGATATTATGGTAAACCTGTCTTTGTCAATTGGGCATGCATGCGACACAGGATCAGGATTTTATCAGGATTAAACTTTCTCTCAAAGACCACTCTTTGACTACATAATGTTCTTTCCTTCCCCTACTGTCCAGCTGCCAAGAAATAGTCATATTTTGTCGTAAGTAGTCTGCATCCTAAAGTAGTTCCAGAACTCTTGACGATGACACGATTTCCCATTTGCTTTTCAAATAGCCAGAAATACTTTAGGAGTAGGCCCTCATGTCTCGTAGGTTTCCTTTAACTGACAGAGAAAGCCACTAGGCATCGATGTTCTCCTTTCCTTAGGTTAAAGACGACTTTAGAGACAATGGAGGAATATTATACATAGGCGCCATTTTGTTCCATTGTGAATCAATCCAATTTTTTTAAGCTAGCCCATTATATTACATTATACAAAACTATGAGTCATTTTCCATTCCGTTGTGTGCTTTTGGTAATATGGGAAAAAGAATCAGAAATGCGAAACTGGAGCATGAAAATTCAAATTGGTACGAATCTGTGTTTGATTTTACTTGAGATTACTGTTACTTTGTTAAAACAAAAAGAAAGGCAATCTAATGTGTCTCTAGTTGTCTCCACAACATTGGTTGGCAAATGCATAGATGCGGGATGCCTATTGCAAATCAGGCTCTTAAATAGCGGAGCAACTGAGCAACTGTTTTGGTGATGAGCAACACTATCCTGACCTATCTTTTGATTCCAAAATACACGTTGTGACGGTGTGTGCTGTTTTACATTAAATTGTAAATTCATTGAATAAACAAACATATTCACACATATTGTTGAATATAAAAAAAAATGCTATTTCCCCTTATTTTAAGTCATTTATAGGCCAATTTTGCAAAGAATTATAGCCTTCATCAGTATAACGAGCCCTGGAAATATTTTTTTACAATTATAACATTGTTAATTCACATAACATCATATACATATGTATTAATTAATCGCAATTAAGTATTACAATCGCCGCGATTTATAAAATAAGTTTAGCTAAAATGTATAGTTAATAATAAGTTAAAAGCGCATAACAAAATTTCACAACGCCTAACATCAAAAACTGCATGTCGCTTCGAAGATTCGCATAGAGTTGTCCATGAGCTCAAATTTGCTTTGATAGTGTTTATTATTATTTATTATATATTATTATTATTTTATTATTATTATTATTATTATTATTATTATTTGGAACCGAAAGATGAGAGGTTCTCAACTTTCGAAAAGTCGAAAAGTGAAAGGCGCCACATCCCTGGGCATATTTAGAATCCTACGAACCAGTTTACTAGCCAGATACCTAATTGACGCACCCATGTTCTTTTCCACGGCTTTTTTCCAGGACCACGGCCTTTTCTACGGAAACTTTGCTGCCGCCCACGAGCCATGGTCACGTTTTCCGGCCGTTTTTGTACGCTCCACTACATCTCGCTACCGGCACCCCAGCGAATTTCATTGTGTTGTATGTTTAATAGATTTGTACCTGCCAATCTTCTTGGATATTTGCTGCTAAAACGATACACAAACAATTATCAAACAGTGTTCTTACATCGCAGTGCGGCTGGTCAGCGCTGGCGATCTCGCACGCCGGGCTAGAGTCCACGAGGGAAATGACAATTTTCTGTCTTGTCTGAAAATTCGCCCAAACCACAATCACAAAAACTTAGCTATTATAAACATCCAATACACCGTAAGAGAGTATCTCTAACGTTTGTACAAGAGCATAACTTTCCAACATCCGCCTATTATGATTTCAACTTAATAGTTACTCACGACTTTACAGAAATAACTATTCCGCCGCGTTTATAAAAAACGCATAAACAAAGGAGGGCCAATGCTACCGAAAATAGTTAATAATAAATAACATAATATAAATAATTCTGATAAGAACCTCGGTCCATCGTCAGATGCAAATATTGTAATTTTGCACATATATACAGAGAATACTACAAAATCAAGAATCTGAAGCAAGCTAATTAAAATAGAAAACCAGAATATTTGAAACGCCATTGAACTTTAACTTCTCTAATTCGGACTATTAAAAACGATTACCAAGCTTCAAGAATTAAAATGTTGTCTATTGTCTTCGTTGAGAAAATTGGCGATGAACCATATATTTGGTTAAACCAAACGAAAAATAAAGCAGAGAATGAGAAACATCAAAGGAAATCGATGACACATTGAATACAATCTCTAAATATATTGCAGTTACCACGCACGTTTTGATTCCAACAATCCAATAGTTAAACAGAGAACATCGAAACATAAGAATAAAAACACCAAACAACAATAAACAAAACAATAGAAACATGTTAATTTATTGCGGTTAACTTTTATAACTGTCCCGTCAAAACAGCATAACTTTCTCGTCGGTATTATAGAATTACGTAATTACTATTTATACCGCAATTTTCCCATTAACACATCTCAATTATATTTTTTCGAAACCATTAGCAAATCGCTAAAACATTAGGCGCGAAAACAAAATATTCAAGCAAATCATTCAAAACAAAATTCGACAATTATGAATTGCGTTCATGCAACTAATCATGTACCAACAAGACGGAATTCACAAACTACAACTACCGTCTCAGGAGGAATGCCATTGTCGCCATTCCAATCTGAAATTTTCTGAAGGTTACAATTTCTCTTTTAAACTAAAGTGTAATTCACATTAAATCGAACTTTGAGACAGAAACCTAATTGGGATAATTTCAATTAAGATTTGCGAATTGCTTGAAAGAAAATACATAAACACATTGGCGAATGCCAAATACATTCCTCTCAACACGGACGAAAATATGTTTATCTAATAGCCTTTAAAGAATTTCTAAAAGATACGTACAACCAAAGCTGAATGGAAGAAACAAAAAGAAATCTGAAATAACAACAAAATCCAACTTACGTAGCACGTCTCCAAAAGACCTATCAAATTACCGTTTTCACGAAGCGCGGGAAATTGAAGCGACGACTGTTTACAACCAAATTACACAAACAAATACTAAATTTTCGAAAAATTAACTATGACATGTTTTGAAATGTTTTGAGAACACATTTCATTAAGAGAAAAATGTTACCTACACAATTTTTAGTTTAGGAAACCCCCAAAAAACTTTTGCAATTTACAAAAACACAGAATTTTTATTTCAATAACAATAATCCGAATAAAATCCGGTTGAAATGCGCTTCGCAAGCAAGACGACATTTACGAATAAAAAGAAAGAGGAATACGCCCTATATCGAACCCTGCAGGATGTTCAATTGACAGAATTTGGAGAGATAAGAATTAAAGGAAGTTTGTTGCACCCACAGCGGAAGGCATATCGATTCCTCTACCGTGCGTAGATGCACCATAAGGGCATGCTCAGAAGATCAGATAGTGCTGTTTAACGTTCGAGAGTGCCAAAAACTCCTTTTCTTTCTGCCAGACACTACTATTCTGGCGCTCTAAAAGTTTTTAGCAGGCAGTCTGGATAGCCGAAGTCGTTAGGCTATAGGGCCATAACTCCATCGCCGAATGGAATCGCGGTTTCGAAACCGCGTTCGGACATGGATATTTGCGTAATCGTGTTCGTGTTCCCCTACAGTAACCCAAATAAACAATCCCAAATAAATAATGAACTACATGAAATAATTAAATATAATAATAATTATAATAAATGTTGACTACCAGACGATTAACAATTTGCCATTAAACCAATTTTTCGTATCTAGGTCACTGAAAAGCGTGGATAACAGACTATACAAGTAATTTACTCCGTAATAATTCCCTAATAGAACCAATAACTACCAACGAGCTTTCTGTCGAAAAACTCCGGCCCCCCCCCCAGCGCGCACGCACACCCATCTCCTCTGAGTAAAACGATCTGCAATAATTTTATTAAGGTTTTCCTGTCAATCCCTGAAGCTGCGTGAGGGTTGTCAAATTGCATGTGGAATGTACGTGAAACCAATGAGCAGCGATTACTTTATTACTTTGACTTTGTAAACAATGTTAATGTCTACAGAAACTTGTCCTACTAAATATTTTTCTGCGTTAAACTATTTTTTAAAAATCTTGTTTACCACAACCATGTTCAAAATATTATTATGCAAATTTATACATCACAACTGGCGTTTGGTTCCTAACCGCTTTCTCCAACACCAACGTGGCGGCGGAGAACCAAAAAAATGTTTTTTTCCCTAAAAACCAATTTTTATTTGTTTTCAAATCTAGTTAACACTGAGCCACAATTGAAAATTAAATTAAGTATATAACCAGTGTTGTTATATCACATTTTTTAGACAACACTTTTAGTCGCCTAAAATTTAGATAGCAATTTCCCTACAATTCCCAATATTCCAGATTTGTTACCATCTTTAAAAACACTGATAATTCACATACACACCTAAATTGTCTTGCTCTTTTCCTCGCAGAAAATAAAGTCCTGAATGTCAATAAATTTATATTTAAGAAATTTGCAGATTAGATAGAAGATATAACAACTTTTGAGAATTTTACTGAATTGATTGATATTCACAATGTGGATCCCAATCTCCAATCTAATATATATATATATATATAATAATATATATATATTATATATTATATATATATATATATATATATATATATATATTATATATATATAATATAATAGATATATATATATATATATATATATTATATATATATTATTATGTATGTATGTAAAAAATT
>BOPP01000020.1:1761847-1786554 GCA_017312745.1 Gryllus bimaculatus
TTTTTTTATTTAAATTGAATGTAATTTTTGACTTGTCTCTCACGTCGTTAATATTTCTATTTGCGGCAATTTGTTCATATTCTTGTATTTTGGAGTACATGTGTTTTAAAAAAAATGCCATTTAAGTTTCTCAAAACACTCAACCGTTTTCCGTGAAAACATTACTCAAAATTCCGCACTTTCAGCAACGCTCAAACCACATTTTCTCCCAAACGGCTTCAATTTTTTCTTCAAACATTTCGAACGGATGTTGCTAATTCCACTCTTCAATATGACGTAAAGTTCATTTCAGTGGTTTGTTTGTTTGTTTTTCACTTAAAATGACTTCAAATGAAGTTTTTTGACAACTCAAAAATTTTCTGTGAAAGATCTTCAAATTTCGAATTTACAGTAGCGTTTAAACGCCAATTCTTTAATATCTGCTCAAAATTTTCCGAAGAAAATTGCCGTTTATGACGAGGTTTTACTGTTCTTTAATTATCTTACAATAATATTTCCTGTCTACAATTAGGAAACCGAGAATTTAAAAAATAATAAAAAGCTTTCTGCGGCGATAGATGGCAGCAAGCAAGATAATGTAGCCTGTCCGAAAAGCTTGCCGACACCGAAGAAATAGAAATACGGGAAAGTCTGTGCCATTTGTAGCACCACTATTTTTATTAGCCCCTAATGTTAATGTTTACATTAGCGGCGATTTATTCACATGATTGCAACTACATGTACATGTGCTTTAATTAATGCCACACAAATTTTCTCGAGAACTGAAAAGTTTTCTAAGAAAACGAGCTCAAAATTACCCATTTTCAGAAAGAATCAAATGTCTTTTTCTCAAAAAGGGCTCCAATTTTTTTCTTCAAACTATTTGTATGTATAGAGTTAATTGTACTGTTTGGAATGACATAAATTTAATGTTGCTGAATTGTTTAGTTCTTTCAAAAATATACACAAATATATATTTTTTAAATCTCTCACGACGTTAGAACGCACATTTCTAGCGATTTGTAAATACTATTGCTTTTATGAGTTAAATTTCTTCAAATAAAGGTTTTCAAACACTCAATAGTTTTCTGTGAAAAAGACATACAAATTTTGCTTTTCCAGTAACGCCCAATTTCCTTAAAAACGGCTCCACATGTTTCAATGAAAATAGCCATATAGAAAACTAAAATGGGAAACTCTGTGTCAACTGTATCATCATTATGATGCCTCCGAGGTTAAGTGGCGATAGTGATGCCAAACGTGTCGCTTTTCTGCTGTACTATATGAATCGAAAGTTACGGTCTCGATGGTGACGACAAATCCCACAATGAGGCGGAGCGCTAGTTTAGCATTGACGTATCGCAAACCTTTCCAATTTTATTAAAGCGAGCCGTAATTTCTTCCCATTCCTCAAATCTAAAACTATTTATATGAGACACCGATACACAGGAAACCTTTCTGTTTAGCTTTGTGCTTTGAAATGCCATAACTCATTAGAAATCAGGAAGAAATACTAATTTTAAAGTGCACCACTGTTTCAATACAATATCCAAAATTCAAGCCAATCTTATGCAGTTGCATGCTCAAAGCTCATGTTTCCGTTTTAACAGTAGGAAAATAATAAGTTTTGATTACAGAACAAGATATTTGAAATTCCTTCGACGACAAAATAAATTCGGCTCACGAGAACAACTGATTTGATTCACGGAAACCGAGCTGCCTCACCCCGGGAGAGCGGAAAGTTATCTCCCCGTAAGCATTGATTATGAATCCCGTTCGAAAATATAATTATAATTAAGTAGTTGTAACCATTAATAACCGTAGGTTTTCCCTACTACGGAGCACTTTACCACTCCTGCGCTTTACGGTTGGTGGATCATACATTCTAAATTACGTATGCAAAGGAAAAGAAATGTACGTAAAAATTATAAATTAGTAAATTTACCATAACCTAAAAACCAATATGAAGAAAAGTAAACGAAATTTTCATTTAAACTTGTGATTAAAACGATAAATCTTGAAATACAAAACACAGGCGAATAAACACGTAAACAACCGTAACACGAAATATGAGCACTGTATGATACAGCAACCGAAGTACTTGGCACCGTAGCTGTGGCTGATACAAAAGCCGAACGTATCCATCCCTTCATACAAAAATTAATAAATTCTAAAGATTTTCACATCGATGTAGGTAAAGATATAATGTATTATTATACGAGTGTAATTGCTGTTATGAAAATTTATGTTAATGAAGATTTAAAATAGTTTTGAAATCTTAAAAATGGAGATGTTTATTTCCCGAAAAAAGCCCATTAGGCCCTGTATTAGTACTTCATTTTTAATCTTTGACGTGCTATAGTTCAATTAGAACCCATTATTGTGGAAATTTTCTTTCTGATGCAAATGTGAAATTAAAGTTTATTTGTCTCGTCGAAATAACATTTTCAGGGACTTATCTTTGTAATAATTGTATTTGAATTATTAATGCCCGTGTTCGACCTTTCCGACTTTCCGAACATGTCTTGTAAACACCCGTTTTTATACTGTGACGTTGGATATCACGCGACGCACGAACGAGTTTATATAACATTACTTATTACAAAGAAACAAAACAAATATCTACTTATTATTACTTACTAGTCTGATAGAGCTAATTCTGATGGGGAGGATTAACGTTGATGGTTTTGATTGTGGATTCGCATATATTTTGAAGGGCAGCTGCTTCCGTGCCGGATTGCCAGCTGGGACCAAGTCCGTTCTGGGAAGGCTGGTTTGCCTCGGTGCAGGAGCGATTTATCCCGATTGAGAATGGCGTGAATGTGGATCCACCTCTTCAGCTGGAGGACGCACACAGCATCGTCTAATGAGAGTCACCCAAGGACTAAGTCGAGGCCTTGTCAATAGTGATCGGCTGCGGCTGGTCGGGATTCAGTCGTGGCGCCAAGTTTTGTGCACGCACGAGGTTTCCCACTGCTCTCAGAACACCATGGTTGTAACTCTGTTTATATAGGGAGGACGTGATCCTAGTGCCCATCGCTTGTGAAAGGCGGATGGAAGCAGGTGAAAAGGCGGATGACTTCAAGCTTGTGTTCGTTTCGCGTTTTCCTTTAAGGAAACTTCTTTCCTGTGGGAGGCTATCTTACAAGGCGTCCATGATTGATGGAGGACGCTGGTATAGTTCCAATATGTAGCTTCCGAGCATGAGAATTCTGACGACAGATGGCTGCCGCTCGCGACGATTCCGCGCTTCGACAGGCAGCAGGTCATGAAAGATCTAAATACTATGTCGAAAAACCAGTACTTGCAATGATTCGTAACACATAAGTACCAATATAGGTGGATTTCGAAAGGTGCTAAACAAGGGGAAAATTTTATGTCAATCCCAGTGTCTAGCACGGCCAGTGTTGCGAGTAATATGCGCTGCTGAGAAGTGGCAACGCTGTTCTCCATAAGTGCTGTACTGCAATCAAATGCTTAGACGCACTATAGTTTAGGCGCTAGTGTAGTTCACAGACGGGCGTTTTACCATGTTTTTCTTTCGAAAATCCCTGGTTTTTTTTCGCGCAGCATTACATGACTTTCTCTACTTTACGTATATTGCTCTGTATATCCTTATACGAATGTTGCCTTTTGGGTTTCGGGATTTGGCAACCCTGGTGTTGCAAACTGATAGCTTTATCGTAAATTTGGATGTTTTGAGGTTATATTTACTCAACGTTTTGACATACGAGCGCTATTTGTGTTGTTTACAGTAACTTAAAAGATTCATCTTGGCCCAAAAATGGAATTAAATCGTGAACATTTTCGTGCGAATTTTTTTTACAACTTTCGACGTCGATTAACTCAGCAACAGTGCATAGATGAACTTAATTCTTTTCTTTAATATTGAAGCTAGAGTTTTATTTGTCAATGTGCAGTGTTCATCAGTGTTGAATCTTCAAATTATTTTATGTAGCCTTTAAAAAATTGTAGTAGTGTTAAGTTTTTGCATAATAGTGACCTTCAATATTTACCCGAATGTAAGGCGAGATTTTTTTTCCTTATTATCTCTGTCGAAAAATGCGGGGTCGTCTTTCGAATAGTTTTTACATTGCCATTCCATGCCACGAAACTCATAAATGTTGGCGTAACAATAAACTGCGAAGACGGTAAAAATATGGCGCTTTTATATTCGTGGCCGTATTTCCGGCATCCCCTGCGAATTTGTCGGGCAATTCAGACCGATATTTTTGAATGGGCTGGTAAAGAGAGAATTTTAAACGAATGACATAGTATCAAATGAAACGTAACGTGATAATGAATGCCGAGAAAAGTTACACGACTGGACGCGGCGAGTGTGAATCTGTGTTTTGACTTAAAAGACACGCACTTTCAGATAGGAGAGAATGATCTTTGGTGGCTTCTGATGAAAAACAAAGAACAATGCAAATTAAATGTGCAAAACTTTCAGAAGGGCCTAAAAAGTCAGAAGTCACAGCACGGAAGGAGGGCCAAAAAGAAAGAAATATTAATACATGTGAAAATGTAGTACGATTAGTAACGGAAGAACAGCTCTCGTTGCGGACGATACCCATATTCTTTACAATAAGGAAAACGTAAATAGTACAATATCAGATATTTCAAATTGGTTTCGTAATAACAAATTAATAGTAAATGAAAAGAAAACTGTTGCAATGTAGTTCTCCATTTCAAATAAACAGTTCGACACTTCACTGAAATTGAACAGCGTGCTATTGACTGATGTTAAGGTAACAGCATTTTTAGGTCTTTCAATTCAGTCAAACCTTAATTGGAACATCCATTTAAATGAATTGAACTTTTGGAACCATTGAATGAATTAAGTTCTTTATGCTATGCTTTCAGAATTCTTTCAAATTTAGTCAGCCTTCACACTGCTCGTTGTGTATATTTCGCGAATGTTCATTCCCGCCTGAGATATGGCATAATATTCTGGGGGAATACATCTTATAGCTCCCAGACTTTTAGATAACAAAAACGAATTGTACTAATAAATAAGCAAATCCCACCCACGTGATTCTTGTAAGCCACTCTTTATAAATCTAGGTATTTTACCATTACCATTTACATGAATCGGTGGTTTTTATCAAAAATGACTTACTTAAGGGCGGGAATATATTTTCAGCAAACGTTGTTGTCTATAACTACAACACTCGACGTAGTAATCACATTCATTGGGTAACATCACCAACAGCTCACTACAAAAAATTCACACATAATACATGTACATTATTTTACAACACCTTGCCAGATGACATTAAACGATTAAATTCCCCGATTACAAAAATTTAAGTCCAAGTAAAATATTTTTCTGCTGCTCAACTGTTTCTATACAATTAGAGACTATACTGAGTATCCAAAAGGAAAGTATTATTTGTTTTAAATGACATTTATTGTATTTATATTCATTTGGATTGTATAATTGTAAAGAATCTGTACAAGTATTGTACAGCCTTCTGCGGTCCAATGACCCCCATCTCGATCAGGTTTTTGTCCAGTTTCCCTGATCCTCGAGCAAATGCTGAGAAGGGCCCTTGTTTTGCTTCTGGACATAAATGTAACTTCAAATTAACTTCTCCCCATAGCACGTGATACACAGTTTTTAACTGTTTTTGACAGAAAGAAAGAAAGAAAATGTTGAGGATATTGACCAAAAACATGCTTGTGATTTTAAGGAACAAGAAATGATACATTAGCAATAAGCACATTATCATTTTCAAATTTGCTAATCAATAAGACAATTATTTATCACATAAATACGTCATATGCCATGTATGACAAGTCAAGTTATGTATATAATCATACAATGCACAGTACAGGTGTTTCTAAAAATTGAATGCAAAACAAATAAAAATTCAATTCATATCTCGTACTAAATACAATATAATGGAATGCTAATTAATTTTATGGATGGTCTTGTAAGAAGGCTAAAATTAAAAAACAATAATAATAATAATAATAATAATAATAATAATAATAATAATAATAATAATAAAGAAAGAGAGGGAAAATAAGTCTTCATAGATTCGTGTCTGGGCTTGGTCCATCCTTTATATCCAACCACCATTTTAGGGGGATTTCAAAACATGCAACAAAAAATGCAAAAATGATTAGTATTAGTTTATATTGATGTAGATATGTGTTTATGATGTAGATATTCTTTTGCACTGTAGAATGTATGGTTTAACAGGTAAACTTTCAGTTTATTTGTGAATGTGTGCATCAAGTTCAAGCTTTTAAATTTGCTAGGGTGTTTGTTACATAGTGTAATGTCTTCTATAAGGGTACTTTATTGAAAGAGTGAGTTTCACTGTGTGGGACTTGCAGATATCTTTTTTGTCTAGTAACATAGTTATGAACTTCTGTGTTTAGAGTAACAGAATCCTTGTTTCCTGTAAGTGTCTTCTTTGTGAAGATAAATATTTCAAATATTTACATGCATGTTAGTATTTGTAGTTTTTTGAACAGTAGTTTGCAGGACTGGCATGTTAGTGAGCGTTTGACCTTGTTCCCAATATTCGTTTTTTGATGATGAATACTTTCTGAAAGATTTCCCCAGAATATAAAGCTGTATTTTAGGTGTGAGTAAACATTTCCAAAGTACAACATTCATAGTGTATCTAAATTAGAATTTGACTGAAGGATGTATATGGCATAACATGACTAGGTTAGCTAGTTGTTTAGATCTGTGATATGGGAGTTCCAATTTAGATCTTCTTGAATAGTCAATCCAAGGAAAGTTGTTTTTTGGGTTATTTTACAGGCATGTATTTCATCATCAATTGTGCTGGAGGCTTTTCTTTAGAGAGTGGATTCCGAAAGGTTAGGGAGACAGTTTTACTGGTGTTTGTGATGAGTTTACTTTCCTGGAACTATTTTACTAGTAGGACTGTTAGTGCTTCTTTTTGTAGAGTTTGTTGCATATTTGCTTTAATAATAATGTTTGTGTCATCTGCAAATAGGACCTTCTTGCTCTATTGTTATATTCGTGTATTGTGATTGCTTCATTACAATAATCAAAATTCATTACAGCTTTTTAAATAGAACATTTCTCACAAGATTAATTTATGTTGGAAAATATGTCTTGACACATGTTCCTGAGTGCTAAAGTTCCAATGCCATTTTGGACTTTTTCTTTTTTTATTCTTTCAATATTTTGTAAACCACTTAATCCAATGGAATGAAACTATAGCACCATTAGTGTTTAGGCTATTTATTTCATAAGGTTAATGGAAAGCAATAGATGTCATTAAAGACATAATATTTTCCTAAATGTAATGATTCCTCCTAAATAGAAAATGTGAGATGAGATTTTTTTTTCTCGATTTGAAAATTATCGAAAATTTGTTGCCTAATATGGCAAAGAATTAACCTTTGCTAATTAAATGAGTAGATATGTAATTTTGTTGCATATTATCAGGTACCTAAATATTCTATCAACTCGTCATCATCCGCAGTAGACAATAGCAAACTACTCCTGTCAGTGCTAAGTTGCCAATCCTCCATTGCTTCTGAGTCATTTTCTACTTACTAGAATCTGAATGCAGATTGTAAACATTGTGCGAGCCTGGCATAACAAGTCATTTTTCTATTTCAAATAGCAATTATTAACTTTGTTGTAATTTTTATTGCAATGAAGTTGAATTGTAGGGCATGTTTAAAATATGTAATATTGGAAAAGATTTTGAAACCATAATAGATTATAGTCTTAAACTGCCAATTGGTATTGTGAAAATTTCAACTGACGTAATATGTTCTTCTTCCATTATTTAATTGATGTACATGAATAAAAATTAAGTATAAAATCAAATTGCTTCTTACATTGGACCAATCTTGGATGTTAGTGTGCTTAGGATTTATTTTCTTCAGTTGTAATGTGGAAACAGGGAATGTATACCCTAAGATCGTTTCCTTATGTTTTCTATTCAAAGAGTATGTTACAGTTTTAATTGCTTTACAGATGCTGTATCGTATGGGCATCACAATGCGACCTTCAAAACTTCCAGATGATACGCGCAAATGTATGTTCTGTCATCAAGTTGGTGATGGGGTTGCTGATGGACCTGCAAGGTATTGATTTTGTATTGTATTGATGTTGTGATACAGCTAATGATTCTAGGAGGCTGAAGGCCATTCTCCAGTTTCCTGTAGATTAGTAGTTCCAAGAGCCTAGGTTTGGCAGCTTACAACCTAGAATAAACATATCTTTCCTGACAAAAGAGTTAGAAATTTCCTCTACCAACTTTATTGAAAGGTGTTGAATTGTGTTCAATATTTATGGAAATCTTCCACTCATTGGTCTATTTTGACAGTCTACTGCAATTTTCTGCAAAATAGTGTTTCCTTTATATTTCCTTACTTCGAAGGCAATCATTTTATTTGAACTCCCGTAAGAATAGAAATATTTTTACTAAAATATATATGAATCGTCTCCTATATTATTTCAGTAGTATACATATCTTTTGTGGCTCTCACATGCAATCGATCATTATAAATGAAGTCTATAAAGAAAGATAATTTCATGGAGATGTGACACATTGCACTTTGACTTCAAAAATATGAAGTATTGTTTTAAAAAACACATCTAAATATTAATGGAAAATGCAACCTGCAGCACTCAGCAAGATATATTGTTAAACTCTTAAACAAAGCATTCTAGGGTCTTAAAAACTAAACTTTTGAGCATAAAGGCCTCAAAGATACATTTTCCACACCATAATCTACAAGATGATATATTCTTCGACATTTTATTAAATTTTTGTTCGTTCGGCACTTATCGATATTACCAATGCCTCCTAGATTTCACCCCTTGGTGATGGGGGCATCTTTGTGATGTCACACTTATTGGACTTACATTCCTCTATCTTATACTATTTATACTTTCTGCGTACACCGTGGTTTGCACAGACTGACAAGTTTTATTTGCATAATTATTAATACAAGATTTGCTCTCGCACCACCAACTAGAAGTACTATTAATAGGTTGATACCGATGGATATTATTTCTTATGGGTATAGTGAAAACATTTATTTAACCTTTTGCCAAGCTCTACAAGGGCTGTGTACCTTATTGTGGAGGAATGAGAGTGTAAAGAGTGTTAGGATTATCATGCAAGAGTTCTCGCACGGGTTACGAGGTAGTAGGGGAACACTTGTGCTATGGCACAACACAAAGAACAAACTTTTTAAATTAAATAAAAAACATAGCTTGAACAACAAAAATCAAAATGCACTAGCCTACAATCAAATTTAAAATTATAGAAAAAATAGTCATTTGACATCTGCCAATGATCGCAATCCAGACGCACAATTTAAATGTTGGCGATGTCTGAATGTCTGAACATGCACAGTTGTAAACTCATATATTGTAAGTAATACATCGTTTGATATTAAACTTAAGGTGTCGGTTCGCTAAGATATTCAATATAAACATCGTTTGAGCGACGTTCCCATGTGCCAAAATGAAGTCTATGTCTACTGAATTGTTTTTAATGGTAACAAATGGTACTTATCTCGCAAAAGTGAAAATATTAGTTTTATTATTTTTTGGCTCGGAATTGCTGGCACCTTGCCTCTCCAAATCCCCTTTATTCCTCATAACAAATCCAGGGAAGGGTTGTACTTACCCGAAATTGTATTTTCATATGGAAAACATTGCTTGGCTTTCTCAAGAGTAAAAACATTTTCTAATATTTTTGTGACTGTCAAGGAATATTGAATAATTACTTCAAATATTGTTTTTAAGAAAGTGTGAATTGTTTGAAGAACATGTCTATATAATACTGAATAAATTTTTATTGAAAGTTGTTTCCAAAGTCAATTGCATTGTTTTTATTTTTGTTTGATACTCTGCAAGTACAAAGTTACATTGATACATTTTTGAAACAAATAATATGTTTCATTAACAACTTTCCTTCATAATGGAAAGGGTGGGGATTAACATGCAAGAGTTCTCAAGCGGGTGCGCTAGAAGAAGAATATTTACCTATCTAAATTGTGTCAGATTGTTTACAGGACTGTCTCGGATTCAATTTAAAAATGCTTCTGATACATTTCTTTTGAAGAACCATTAATCTATCCATATTTTGTGTTGTACCTCCCTATATTTCAATACAATATTCAAGTTATGAGGAGATTGTGCCATTATAGATTGAAAGATCTGTTTCCAGATATGTGGAAACAAATGTTAAGAGAACTTATTTTATTTCAAACTATTAACGTGTTTGTTATAAGTTAGCTTCCTTCCTAAATCTTATGACAATCAGTTTGTTTCACTGTTTCCACTTATTGTTTTGGTGTTAGTAACCACGATGAAACTTGAAATTTATTAATACAGTTTTATCAGCATTTAATTTAAATTATTTATCAACAAATAACTTTTAATTGATTTTAAAGAGTCATTCAGATGAATTTCTAGATGACCAAAATTTTGCTCTCTGCTTATTAATGTTGTATCATCTGCATAAGAAATTACAAAGGAATTGGAGGTGATTGGAATATCGTTAACGTATGTTATAAGTAGCAAGCCCAAATCCAAATGTTATTAGGATGCACTAATTACTGTAAATTTTATCCCCATCATCGTGGACACACAATGGTTAAATTTTGAAACCATTTCTATTGGAGGATTGATTTGTTGCTTTCTAAATTGGAATAAGAAGGTATTGATACTTAATGCAGAATCAAATATTTTGCTTTTTCCTATGTTCAATTGGAATTCTAAGTATCTTATGTGCGCTGTTGTCATTGGAAGTAACATTGACCCAGGTAGTGGTTGCCTCAACTCAGCACAGTTTTAGGAGTCATATTGTATAAATAATCAAAATCTTGTTTCATTATATCTTTGTTCCATCTTTTAACTATGACTATTTTTCAGATTATTGAATTTTGATGTTGATAAGTGGGTTCACCTAAATTGTGCCTTATGGTCTGACGAAGTCTATGAAACAGTCAATGGTGCATTGATGAATTTGGAGAATGCCCTGCAATTAAGTTTAGTTTTAAACTGCGTAGTTTGTCATCGTGTAGGTGCTACACTTAGATGTTTTAAACATCGCTGTTCTAATGTTTATCACCTTGCATGTGCTGTTAAAGATGGCTGTGTTTTCTACAAGAATAAGGTACTTTATTTGAACATTTGTTTGGAATTGATTGTACAAGACATCTCTTAAAATAACGTAATAATTTGGTTTGTTTTTTTACATATTTTCAGTCAATATACTGTGCTGCACATGTTCCCAAATCAGAGAAAGACAATGAGTTAACTACATTGTCAGTATTTCGGAGAGTTTATGTAAATAGAGATGAAAATCGCCAGGTGGCCACAGTAATGCACCACACAGACCAAAATAATTTGATGCGTGTAGGTAGCCTGATATTTTTGAATGTCGGACATTTATTACCTCATCAACTTCAAGCATTTCATACTCCTCAGTATATTTACCCAATTGGCTACAAAATTGTAAGTTGAAGCTATAAATTTTTAAAGAACTGATATTTTATATAAAATAAGCCCATCATGATATATATTTATCTGTACAGGTACGTTTTTACTGGAGCATGCGTGTTCCTAACAAAAGGTGCAGATATGTTTGCTCCATTCATGACGTAAGAGGTCGTCCAGAGTTTCGAGTATTAGTTCAGGAACCCTCTCAAGATGACTTGGAATTGCGAGACATAACTCCTCGTGCTGTGTGGACACGTATTCTTGAGCCTTTGGCAGCTTTACGGAAGGAATTTGGTGGTGTTCAAGTTTTCCCACGTTATTTATCTGGTGAAGATTTATTTGGACTTACAGAACCAGCTGTTGTTAGGGTTTTAGAAAGTTTACCAGGTAATAACACATGTTTGTGAATACCTTTAATTATAGTTTCACTGCCTTAACTTTCATACTTAAATGTGGCAGCAGAAATGAAATCATTTCAGGTTTGCAAAGTTAATTTATAATTCATTCATTTTTGTGTTAATTCTTGAAAAATATAAAAATACACATTTATTATATCATATTATTAGTATTAGTATTATTATTATTATTACTACTACTACTACTACTACTACTACTACTACTACTACTCTACTACTACTACTACTACTACTACTACTACTACTACTACTACTACTACTACTACTATTGCTTGTTTTCTAATATTTTGTGTATGTTTAAAAAAGTATTTCAGGCAGGAATGTGTTTTTATGAATTACATTATTTGTTTTTGAATAGGTGTGGAAACTTTGACAGACTATCGTTTCAAGTATGGTCGTAACCCACTACTGGAACTTCCTCTTGCTGTTAATCCCACTGGGTGTGCTCGGACTGAACCAAAATTACGAAACCAGTTATCATGGAAAAGGGCTCATACGCAGAGGACTGGTTCTTCATCAAGACCAGTGTTTGTACCAACAGCTACAATGTCTGGTGAAGCTGCTTGCCCCTACTCTAAGCAATTTGTTCATTCAAAAAGTTCACAATATAAGAAGATGAAACAAGAATGGCGAAACAACGTCTATCTTGCAAGGTGAAGTGGAAAGAATCTAGAATAAAATAGTCAATTGAATCACGAGATATTAAATGACACCTCACTTGCCCCGAATAGTTGATCGGAAGAGGTCTAACCAGATTACCATAGGTTCAAACCTAATTTCATGAATTCATCAATTCTCAGATACAAGTGTTTGTTAATCATTTAAATCCTAAAGATCAAAGTTATGAGAAGTATAATTTATAAAAAATAAAAAATAAATAAAAAAATAAAAAATAAATAAAAAAATTAAAAAATTAAGAAAAAAAAAGCACTTTAAATCAATGCTGAATAAATTATAGATTTTAACTTGTATGGTTTCTGCCATTAGATCAAAGATTCAAGGACTGGGGCTGTATGCAGCTCGAGATTTGGAACGACATACAATGGTTATCGAATACATTGGAGAAGTGATTAGAACTGAGCTATCGGAGTTGAGGGAAAAATTGTATGAATCAAAGGTAAGAATCAAATTGTATTACTGAATAAAAGTTGACCTCTTCTCTTTTCAAGTTCCTTCTCTGAAGAACAGTATAAAAATGTCTATTCTACTTTCAGAATCACTAGTTGCTTAGTGAATTTACTTATTTTCTGAAGAATGTATTACAAGAGAAAACTATTCACTCAAAGAATACTTGTTTTTTTTAATTCTTAATTGTGAACATGAAAGTAACAAACATTCAATACCATTCACTGCATTGAGGAAACTACAATGTTAATGATTTGGCTTCTGTGTGTTTGAAGTATTTGATGAAATATTGTTTATGACTTACACCCTTAAAATACTTTTCATCTTTTTATCCCATTCTTTTGAAATCATCATAAGATAACACCTACATGTATATAATTGTATGGTTTTCTCAATGTGTCTCGTACAGAATCGTGGAATTTACATGTTTCGCCTTGATGAAGAGCGAGTTGTTGATGCTACGCTCTCTGGTGGTTTGGCTCGGTATATCAACCATTCATGTAATCCCAACTGTGTAGCTGAGATAGTGGAGGTGGAACGAGACTTACGAATAATAATTTTTGCGAAGAGGCGAATTGCCCGTGGTGAGGAGGTATGTGACACTCTTTTACATCTTTACAGTGGCTTGATTGTGAATTAATTTATCTTCTTTACATTGATGCTAATTATTGATTTACAGCTTGCCTATGACTATAAATTTGATATTGAAGATGACCAACATAAAATTCCATGCAACTGTGGTGCACCAAACTGCAGGAAGTGGATGAATTAATTATGAAATCTTAGTGCAATACCACTAACTTTGATACACATTCCTATAAATTTACCCACCGCAGCTGAAAAACAATGTGCCATTTGAATATGACGCAGATGTTGTTTCAAGACCATTCACTTATACACCAGGCTTTATTTAAGTATTATGGTTTCCTTGTCTTAAAATATTTCTTTCTAGAGTGAGTTGTGATAAGACTTAATTCAGTTTTAGATGAATGTGATACTCAATTCTTCAAGGGAATTTTTCCTTTAATAGTCAGTTATTAGTTTAAAAATAGGCTTGAAAAATCTACGAGATGGAAAGGACTTGGTGTCTGCAACCAATCCATCTGTTAATAGATTACAAGCTGATACAGTACCTGTACCAGTTCATACTTTTCACATATTTATTTGTATATGTTCCATTTACTTGTGTTCTAGTTGAAAAGGCCAGATTTACAAAGTACTCATCATGGGAATGCCACATTAGAAAAAATATATTTTCTGTAAGTTGTGTAATTTTCATGTCCTGTTTGACTTCTATATCTTTGTAAACTTTTCTTTTATCTTGACATCTTTGTGTAAATATGAATATTCTTTTTTTTTTCTTTTCCTTCTTCTTCAAATGATATTAGTTTCTATGTCTTATTAACCATTTGCCTGAGGCTTTTCCCATGATGATTTTGTGGGTACCATTTTTTTAATGCACTTTAATAGTATATAAAACTTGTACATAATAATTCAGGTGTGAAGCAAGTTGCTGAATTGTAAATAATAGCACATCTTACGAGCATTGTTACTGTGGTGAATGATGTTCATATTGTATTAAATTTACAGGGGAATCCTGTTTAAATATATTGTGAATATTTGTTACTGTATGCAGTTGAATAGTGACATGAATTGTAAACATATTCATAGTAACAGTAATTTAGCATCTTCTGTATACATAGTTGTTGATTTGACATACGTTATAAATCATTGTTTGCATTTAAAAATTGTGTTGGGTGTGGATTTTAATGCTCACAAGAATAAATGAACATGTTTTTATTATGCACAATAGAACTTTACTGTAAAAACCTGTGTTTATTGGAATGTATGTGGCAGAAAATATTCTTTATTGTAAATTTTCGTACTTGGATGTTAATGTGGCATACTTGCAGTTATGAATTTTTAAAATTCTACTTTTGAGTATACAAAGAGCACGAGTATTTTAGTAATCGCAAGTCGATCATTTTGGTGTCACAGTTTCTGATGCCTTAATATAGCAAGTATTTGTTTTAATAATGTAATTCATTCTCACTTATGAAAAGAGACCAACTGAATATTAATAGAAATTCACTATTGCGTATTGAATATTTTTTGTATTGTGTAGTATAGATAACATTTGTATTGAACACTAGCTACTTGCCAAAGCTGATGGAACCAAGTTTGTTGAAGCTTGTTTTAAGTCCAAAATATAGTGTTACAAGAAATGTGTACTGATTGGTGCAATAGTTAATTGGTAAAGGGGTTTTTGGTGAAGTTCTTAATTTTTATATAAATGCAGAAAAACAACAACATAGTACAGCCTTAACTAATTGTATTGTAGGAAATTGATTGAATTAATCTTCTTTTCTCAGTTAAGTGTTGAATGCAAATACCATAACAGTATGAAATAATGTTCAATCCAATTGGTATATATTGTAATGTATGGAATTGCTAATATCAAATGGCAAAACAGAAAAATGAAAGAGCTTAATTCATTTTATATACAATTTCAAATACATGAAAAGTGCTATTAAATCTTGAAAAGATTTGCTGAAATGAAATTCAGAGTTATGCTACATTTGTATGAACATTGTTGTATAAAAGGATATTTCTTGCAAATTAGTAGTTACAAATTTTGTCAGTTGTTTTGTGTTTACTTATTTTTACATATTGTGTATATATATATGTATATTTGAGGGATATTATGATGTTGGAAAATTGATTTTCTGGGAAGAGAGAGAGGAGTAAAGACGCCTTTGGTGAATTTAATAATCTCCCAAACGTAAAGATCTACTCTTAAATTTGAATTGAAAAGACAGTCTACTATTTGGTAATAAAGTTTATATGTATTATGTGAAAAGTTCTATGGCTTGTTGAGAAATTTTTCAATTTTATTTCAGTATGTAATTAAGCTATTTTATGAATCTCGTATTTTGTCATGTTGAACAACCTCTCTTTCTTAATAGAAGCAGATAACTGAGCCACCTAGTGTTGTAGTTAATTGATGCAGTTTGTTTTACATTTCATTCAGAGAGCAATTTTTTTTTTTTATTTTGATTTCCATTATTTATTCGTGGTTGTGTAATTGTAATTACATTTATCAGAAAGGGATTCACTCTCTGTAAAGCAGTCTTCAGCAATGCCTGGTAACTGACAAGTTACTGGCCGAATAAAGTTTTTATAAACTTTGTACTACATATATATGTAAATATTGGAGCAATTTTTTATGTAATTTTTTTAATGTATGTATGCTCACAGTGGTTGATCATAAAAATCCATATAATTTTCAAGTATGTATTGTAACTCTTCTAGAAGAATGGGATATTTCACACTTAGGAAAGAATGAGTTTACTTGATACATTTATCTTGCCAGGAAGTGTCAGGTATTATTTTGATTCGTTTTGTTATATTTGAACAAAAGTAACTTATTTCAAAAGTTCTCAGTTTTATTCCAGTTGATTTTTGCAGTTCACATTATAAAAGAAGAAAGTGAAGGAAAACTTATCAGTAGAATATTCATGCACCTTCCATTTTTGCAAGGCTGCATGCCCATAGATTGTTATTTCACAGGCAGATGCTATCCTATTTAATTTAAAACATTATTTTAGTGTACTTACAGAATAAATGTGTGCCTCAATAGCACAAAGCTTGGAATGTGAACCAAACCTGCCAAGCTGAGGTGTTACGATCATTTTCTATCATCATTTTATGCAGTGAAAGGCATGCATGTTTTCCTATTATTCTATTCATAATTTAAATGCGATAAAAGTTTACAAGTTCAAAAAAAAAAAAAAAAAAAAAAAAAAAAAAAAAAAAAAAAAAAAAAAAAAAAAAAAGTGAGGCAACTGAATACAATTATGTGTGCCTTTTAAAAATGTGACACGCTTCTTCATTTTCAAACCAGGAAATGGAATATTTTGGATTCATAATGGACTGATTTTGATCCTTATAATTCAATACTGCACTCCTTATTTTTTATTTTTTAAGTTCTTCCTTTAAATTAGTTTTGCTACAAAAGAGATGTTCTCATAGCGTGAATTTAGGAAGTATTACAACTTCCAAGTGATAATTTTTTAACTTTAAGAAAATTGAGGAATCTACTTTAGCCGTAGAGATATTTATACTTCAATTTTAAATAGGGTGACATGACATCAACGAGTTGCGGTTACTCAAAATCGCCAACTTAGTTACGGCTAAACGCACGGACGTGCTTTTGCATAGCCTTAGCCATGACCTACTTCAGTGGTCTACTCAGAGTACGCCATGCTATAGCCCGCTATACTGCGAATAATACTTGTCAACTGGGAGTGGGGAAGAGCGATGTTGCCACTTATTCGGTCGGCAGACACGCGGTCATTCTTGCGTCAGATCAGCTGTTGAAAACACGTCCAACGTATTGTATTTGTATTATCACACCTTTTCTTTAGCTAAGATGCAAGGAGTGAGGTGGTTATTTCGTCAACAGAACTATAATATGAAATCTGTAGCATGTTTTACGATGCAAAATTCATTATTCTATTACATGGGAGCAAACATTTCTGGTTATATTTTGTCAACAACACTCGATGGTGTAATTTATTCCTAATTTCAACTAATATTAGTGAAGGAATGGGGGTAGCTGTTCCGGGGTCCAAGAAAACTTGCACGTACAATAGAATTGTAGTAATGGCACTAATATATTTTATGAAGTACTGTTGCACAAATCTATCGCAGTCCCTTAGACTAAACCCACCAATAACAAGGAATAACGAATTGTTTTTGCATAACGCGGGCAAAACAGATGAAAGTACAGCGAGACGCGTTTTTAGAAGTAGGATTCATAGTATTATGAAAGATTTATAAGAGATAAGTATCTAAACTAGATTCATTCTTGGTTTTAGTATTTTTGAAAGTTACTGACTCCACATGTAATTTTCGTACGTTTTCAAAGACGGGTCCTACCTAACGTCCCTAAGATGCTACCGAGTGCATTAGCGTGTGTGTGTGTATGTATATATATATATATATATATATATATATATATATATATATATATATATATATATATATATAAGAGAGAGATAAAAGAATCGTTAATTGCCAGTCTGATATATACATTTGTAATCATACTGGCAATGAACGATTACTTTTTAATCCAACCGATTGCGCCCGCCGCCATGTTTTGAGTTGATGCATTTGCGTGCGAAACTTGGGCTATTGCGCCTGCTATTCCGTCTGACCTTTCACCAACCAGAAAAGAGGTATCACTCGGGCGACGAAACATGCGATTGGAATTTAGCTCAGAGGTTTTTTACATGCAGTAAATCTACATAGGACAGCCGACTTTACTTCCCCTCTGAAGGAAGGCGTACGGTGTTTTTTTTTTCCGCACTTAAAAATGCACGGCTTTGATCGGGTTTGTACCCACGAACTTGGGTACGCTAACCGTTTCACCATCGCTGCAGCTTTTTTCACTGCTGTTTACTCATGAGTGTACAATGCTATACGTCAGATGAGCTCTTAGAAAACAAATTTATTACTTTCAGCTGGTAAGAAAAACTGCAATATTAAACAAGAAATATTTTTAGGGGAATAAAACAACATCAGTGTTTCAAACGCTCTTATTGCTTTCAATGTCAAAGACAGCACTAGACTCTAGTCTGTATTGACATTTACGAGGAAGATAAGCTACATTAAAATATCCAGAAGGTAAGGGACCATCTCAGCATTTGCTCTCGGATCAAAGGAAACTGGATAAAAACCCTGATCGAGATGGAGCTTTAAAAGTTTTCCATTTACTGGACGAAATTCAGTAAATCAAAAATCTTGTCCATGTAATCAAAAACTTTAGTTTCTTCTGAATGTTGAAAATCCTTCAACTTCATTATTTTATCATAGTCTATGGAGTCTGCAATTGATCTGCTCAGCTAATCGAACACTCATTTTAGGTATAAACCAAAATACATGGTTCGATGCAATCTAAATCCAAACCCTCGGAACTTCATTTTCACTTTTTTTTTAAAGATGATTCGCTGGAAAAATGCTCGGACAGTTTCTCTTGGTCTTCTGTTCTGGCTGGTTGAGTCAATATCTTCTGGACGAAAATGTTGGGAGCAAACACGAGATGCAGATTGTGGTTGCCAGTTTTCCCTCCTAATGGCATTAACACGTGCTTTTCTGTAATATTGTCGCATTGGAAATCTAATAAAAAATCAGGACAGACAAAAAAGGCATTTGAGGTTAGGTTGTCTTCACAAATCACTCCTCAGGTACATTATTATTATTACTTATTATTTTATTGCCCACTTTTAATTAGTTGTTTAATCATACAATCTTAATATCTGAAATCGTCCATAGTTGGTAAACCTCTGAACCGCACACGCATAACCAAACAAGGAATAGCGGTAGCCACTCTTCAATTTTCAGTTGCTTCGCGAGTTTTCATTTCCTTTTAAGTACGTCAGTCCGTACGTCAGTAACGTTGTGACATCATAATTTGAAGCTTCGGATTGTATAGCTGAACCCCCTCTCCTCTGTCAACCGGGAGCTGCCAAGTAGACAAGTATTATTCGCAGTATAGTATGCTTAACAGCCGAGGCACTTCGCCGATGTCACGGCCAACCTTTACTGAGTAGAGGATGGCCATGCCGATCCGTATGGGAGCAGGCGAACGGACGAATTTACACATTGTGGTCGCTAACCACTTCGGGCAATTTTGGTCATTTACAGTGATTTAGATTTAATCAGTAAAAAACAAACAGTAAAACTGTATGTGACGTAGGGGGAAAAGATTATCTGCGCACGTTTTCTTGAGTTCCAGAATCCCTTCCGCTTCCCGTTATTTTAACTATAAATAGTTGAAAGATGAGTAAAAGTTTAACATAAATAAAATAAAATTTAAAAATCGCGCAAGGTCAGCAAGATTTGAAAAATAGTCATTTTCGTTTCTGAGTTATAGAAAACTTATTTGCATCAGTACACGAATTGCAAGTGTGACGTCATGGATACTCACAGCGCCACAGACACAGAGCTTTCGTATAACAATATATTTATTAACAAGAAAACAAAACAAATATATACACTTATAATCTACTTACACCCTAGCTCTGATAGACCTACTATCCCTGATCGCGGGAGCGATCCAAAACCCGATTGAAGATGGTTTTGATTGTGGCATTCGCCACTCCTACTTTTTGAAGCGCGCACAAAGCCTAGCTTCCGTGACCGGATGTCACGCTGGGACACAAAGTCCGTTCTGGCGCACAACGGCTGGTTTGCTTCGATCGGCAGAAGCGATCTTATCCGATGAGAATCGGCGTGAATCGTGGCACTCAACCACTCTTCACCTCGGAGCACGCACACAGCATCGCTCCCCCGTGACCGCAGTCACCCAGGACATAAAGGTCCGCAGGCTTCGTCAACTAATGACTCCAGCCTCGCGAGCCTGGCTCGCATATGCACCGTCTTGGCGCCAAGTTTTGTGCACACGCACAGGTTTCCCACCGTCTCCAGAACCTGCCTACTGGCTCCGTACACTCTGTTATATAGGCGAGGCCCACGTGACCTCCTACGTCACGCCACCCCCTCGCTTGTTATAACAGTGAAAAGCTCTATAAGCCGGAAAGACACCCAAAGCCTTGTGTCTCCCGCTCTCCGCGTGGTTCTTCCTTTACGGAAAACCCTTCTTCCTGTGGCGAGACTAATCCGCAACCAAGCGTCCCCAAATAGATGCCATGAGGCACGCTGGCTAATACGTTACATACATCTCCATATCCCATTTAGAATTTTTATGCAGGAGACATCCACAATAAAAAATTCGTCACGCAATTAAAACTCGTGAACTTGGCAGAATCATGAACTTAACCTGTCCTATGTTTTACATTCTATCCAAACTCCCTAGTCTACATATTATTACATATATACACAATTTACATATACAAAAACTAAATTCCCTAAACTCTAATTTTACCTACTTACATTATTTCAACATTTTAAAATCTGCCATACTATTTCATTTATATACAAAATTTATCTACACAATCAATTATTATTACACTTCGTCAATGCATTCACAACAACTATTTTACAACACACCCTAACTTTCTATGCTATCAGAGCTTCACTAGACCCCCAATATTGTACATAACACCAAAATTACACAACATTCACAAAACAATACACTTTGTCAAAACAACTTGTTACATTATACAATAATTTTCCTTTAGATTCGATACAATACAATCAAGTGATCCAACTCAGTGTAGCCTCCGCATTCTCAGTTCAGTTCAGGTTCCAGTGTATCAATAAAAATATCCTGCTTAAGGCATCTTGCGTTAACATGGTCCTTCCCTTTCTTGTGAATAATTTCAAGATTGTAGGCCTGAAATTAAAAGTGACCATCGCATTAATCTAGGATTTTTACTTGAGCAATTGTTCACCCATACCAATGGATTGTGGTCAGTTTCCACTTGATTTTGGCGTTTCCGTCTAAGTAATATTTTAACTTCTGCAATGCCCAGATAATTGCCGTACACTCTAACTCGATCGTGCATCGCAATAACTCAGTATCCGTGAATTTTCGACTTAAGTATAACACCGGTTTTTCTTCTCCCCTGTCGTTATACTGTGCCAAATAATGCCGATCCCTCTAATTTGACGCATCACACTGCACGATAAAGTCCTTATTAAAATTGGGCGCGTGAAGGACGGGTTCGTGACATAGAGCGTTTCTAAATTTCTCAAATGCCACCTCGCATTCTGGCGACCACTTCACCTTGCCCTGCCGTTCGCGACCTCGCAATAATTCCGTTAATGGCGCTGACATACCGCATAATCGGGAATAAATTTCCTGTAATACCCCGTCAGCCCGAGAAAAGCACGTACTTGTTTTTTGTTTGTGGTATAGGATGCTCCTTAATTGTTTTCACCTTGGCCTCTACTGGCCGCAAAATCCCCATTCCAACCATGTACCCCAGGTATTGCACATTCTTCCGTGCATATTTACATTTGCTCGCTGCACATGCACTTCGCTTTCTCTAATATTAAGAAACACCTGCTCCCAATGTCTAAGGTGTTCTTGCCCTGTTCGCTATAGATGAATTTGAATAGAATGATTTGTTACCCTCACGACTTTCGGGAAGAGGCCACAACACGTATCGTTATAATTTTGCCAAAGACTTCCGTTATCGGCGGTACTAAAACTAACGGTGCCTTTTTTCGATCATTGGCCTGCCTACCTTTTGACACACATCGCAAAGATTTCACATAAGTCCCATATCCTGGAACAACGAGGCCAATAAAAATATCGCGCAAACTGGCTTTGCTTTTAGTGCACCCTAAGTGAGCATTCGCGGTTTCATGGAACACTTTCAGAATGGCTGCCCGATATTTAGTGGAACCACTAACATATTAAAATTTTCACCGCGCTTGCTGTGTCTGGACCGATACAAAATACTGTTTTTAACGAAAATACGCATCTCGCCCTGTTTTCTGGTTCACAGTGCTCATACGTGTCATAAATACCTTATCTCCCTGTCACTTTTGTTGGGACGCGGCGAACTCATTCTGGCTAACATTTATGAGGTTCATTCACTTGGGGATTCAGTACACCTGCACTTGCATCCCTTTCACTAATAGCTTCCTTCGGACTTCCCTGATCTGTACTTTCTACCTGCTCGCTACCTGAAGTTTCCTGGCCGCTCAGCCTGCCACCTCCCCCTCAAGCTCAACTGGCGCCGTTTCAGCGGCTTTTGACCGAGTAGTTACCGCGCAACTACGTGTGGCTCAATAAATCCTGCCTTTCCTTCTTCCAATAACGCGGCTGTTCGATTACTTAATAAGTAATATCCTCTGTCACATTCGGCGAGGTACGACAGCAGCTCTCGTGACGACCTTTCCGAACGGTCCTTCTATCTCGACTTCTGCTACTGGGAGTTTGCGTGCTGAGGCATCCAGTGGCTGCAAAATCCACACGTTTTCTCCCGTCAAATTCTTGTCGCTGATGAATTTCTCGTTTAAAATATCAAACGACGCACCTGAGTCCCTCAAAAATTTCCCGGCTTATGCCGTTAATTCTTCCTCACTCACGTGCGATAAAAGCAATTCTCTAGCCGTTTTGTCGATCACATGATTAATCCTTTCCGCCTCGCGCGCTGCGGGCATTCACGTATCATGTGATCGACCGACCCACAACTGTAACATTTCCGCTGGTCTGGCTTCTCATAACGGCCCTGAATCGGTTTTCTTACCGCCTGATTTCCCCTGAATTTCAAAATGCTTCTGACATCGGCTTGCTCGCGCTCGCTACATGTTCCGCCTGCGGCTTCGGTTTCCTGACTGTTTAAATGTGACCGTTTCCAGCCTGCCCTATTATTTTCATAATTATCTAGCTTACGAGCTAACTCCAGAGGTACCTTCAATTCCCCCCACTCATCAATAAATGCTCTTTGATTTCGATAGGCACTCGGCGTTTTCAGTTGATCTGTTACAATTAAATTCATTAACTCTCAAACGTATGGATGTCTAATCCAGCTACCCACTCTTTACAATAATTTTGCAATTCCCTCGCGTATAAATTCCAGTATATTTCGGCTTTTACATGTTTCGTGAACAATTGTCGAAACTTCTCGGCATTGAATCTATACATTTCCAATAGCCTATACTTTAATTCGGCATATTCTATCCTCCTACCTTGCCCTTCTAAGGTAAGCGACGCATTTATCTGATGTGGGAGCAGTCCCATAAGATTTGCCACCCACTCTTCTTCCGGAATTTCTAATTGTTCGGCTGACTTTCGAACACACTCAGAAATGCCGTTATGTCGACGTTTTCGCCTTTAAAACGACTCATAACCTGATTTAATCGAATCTGAACTTTACCACTCGATTCAGGCGGCGGACTAGCTCTAGTCGCCTGTTCACCCTGTTCTATCCTGAGTTTTTCTAATTGAACGCGCGTTCGCATCCCGTTCGGCTCTTTCCCTCTCGAATTCGCGTTCGGCCTCCCGTTCGGCCTTCTCTCGTTTTTTTCTAATTCGCGTTCGGACTTCTCTCGTTCTTTTTGATCCTTATGGGCCTGAGCTATCGGCTTTCACAAATTCCTCCTCGTAATCGGGATGCTTCTATCAATTTTCTTAACACAGCATAAAGTTTCCCCACCTGTGACTTTCGAGTCCTAATTCCTGTGCCACGTGCACTACACACTCTTTCCCAAATCTCGGTAAGTAAGCATAATTAAAACCTGAACTGAGCTTAACAATGCAGATAACTATACTTACGCGCGGATCCTTGCTGAATTTGTGATTCTGTCAAAGCCGGGTGGCCTCGAGACGTCTTCCTTCCTTCTCCCGTCCTTTCCTTCCTGTCCTTCTGGCGTTGTAGTGATGGCTTGGGCGTCTGGCTCGCTGATTCTCGGCGGTTGTAGCGTAATTATGTCTATTCGTCGACACTCCCGCCCACGCACTGGCCCACCCACGTTACCACCAATTATGCCTATAGTTAATTTGCACTATGCTCTTCTTCGTAGTAGTTGATTACCGTTGCCACCAAATTATGTCTATTGTGATATGACTTAGCTCCTCCCCCCGTGAGAATCGATTACGCTACCACCAATATAGTCTATAGTTGGTGGGCACTATCCTTCTCCCCCGTGGGATTCGATTACCGCTGCCACCAATTATGTCTATCCGTCTGTGACGTCATGTATACTCACAGCGACCACAGACACAGAGCTTTCGTAATAAC
>BOPP01000020.1:1786579-1821579 GCA_017312745.1 Gryllus bimaculatus
CCAGTCAATATAAGAGTACATTATACCCATCAAAAATTAAACAAGAAATCAAAAAATAAAACTAAAAATCAGCAGGATAGACTTGATTTCTAATAAAGTTTTAAAAGAACTAATAAACATTCGATATTCAGGCATTTACAGCACTATTTATACGCAGCACTCAGAATAAGGTTTACCTTCTCCAACGCATGAAAATTCCAAACAGTGCTACCCTTCCCCGAAAAAAACCAGAAAGAATTCGAAAAATCCAGCGAACTATAGACCAATAAGCTACTCCCGTCATTGTCGAAACTATTAGAGAAACTGATACTCTGAATACGATTATAAAAATTCATGACCAACACACATGTAATCCAGACACGCAATTTGCGATTTCGACCTGACCTCTTCACAAACACATCAAACTATTACGTTTTACCGAAGTATATAGCGCAAGTATTCCATGCCAAACAACACACTTTCGCAATATTCCTGGACATCACCCAAAGCGTTTGGACAAAATATGGCATCAAGGCCTTCTCTACCAATGATTTGTGTTTGAGTAGGAGTCAAACGAGGGAACTCCAGGTGTGTTTTTGGTGGTTGGAGGCTACTTAGGTGGTGGTTGTACTATTGTGAGTGTAAGTTGAAGTTGCTAACATTATCAGATAGATAAGTTGCCCCAAGTTTCAATATTAAAGAATGCCATATCATCCTTACGCGCAGATTTCAGCAGGGCTGCCCAAGGTCCCCAATATACGGCTATTATTCAATTTAGTATATATCCGCATTATCCACACCTAAATAGATTCGCAAATTACACATATTACGCTGGACGCACACTGCCAGTTTTTTTCAAGCATGGGGACATTATACAGCTAGGAATAACTTACAAGGACGACCTTGACATATCAATAAATGGGCAAAAATTGGTAAGTATTAAAATATATCCAGTGAAAACACAGGCGAAAATTTTCACCCTATATGACAGTCCCCTCACCCCTCCGCAGGTTTATTTTGAAACAACGAAAATATTCCCTGGGCTGCCAAATAAATACAGCAGCCAAAATATCTAGAATGCAACGCTGATACTAAATTCAAATCTGGAAAACACAACATTCACACAACACGAACAAAAACACAAGCAAACTTTCCCAACTTTTAACGACACTGAGTAACAAAAAATTCCTCCCTTAAAATAGAGACCGGAATGATAATTTAACAAGTCTATAATTCGACCAACTATGATCTTATGCATGCCCAATGTGGAGAAAGCAGCAAAAAACTAATATAAGCCTGTTTGCAAATCTATACACAATAAAGCGGCTAAGTAACTTATAATTTAAAGCTGCCATGGTTTATTTCGAACTAAGCAAAGTTCCACCACGAACCTGGCAAATTCCGACAGATAATAAGAGACACATATACCTAACGGGTCCGAAGACTTTTTCACATCACTCCCCTCATCTCTCTAGCGCACCTCCATTTTCAACCTTGGACGCCACAGTCAGAATCCGACTTTATCGCACACTCACGCTGTCCCTAAAGACAGATCTCAGACCTCGACCATAAGAATAGCGAAATTTGCGGCTTCAAATAATATAACCTCATCGATATTATATCATTATCAGACCGATCATTTCTCTTGTACTCTCATATACTTCGTAATAATGTTAATATTTATTTGATATAAATAAAATAATAATAAACAACCAAAAACATTGTAGTCGCATCCATCGAAGCACTCACAGTTACGAAATTAACCAAAAGTTATTGTATTGATTTCTATCACAGACCCTGAAAAAACTTGTTTGTGTGGAACAGGTTAACAATAAATAAAAATTAAAAAAATTAAGCTACTAATTAAATATTCATAAATTAATTATATTAAATAGTATTAATAATTTGTTTCATTTAAATGAAATGTTGCCTTTATTGACGTCTGCCTGTTCCTTTTCCTATGATTTATCATCATTTTATAAGTAGAATTATTTATTTCTTTCTTATGATTTTTAGTTTATTCACCAATCGATATTTGAGTTGACTAGCAAATTCGAAAAATCCCTTAATAATTTTCAATGATCTTTACAATCGCATGAAGACGTATATCTCAAGTTTAACTACGCCACTTTGAAATAACCTCTCCAACATCAAAGACATAAGAACAAAAAAGAAATAATTGCGTCCGAAGTTAAAATTGCAAGGCGCGTCGTTGATATGTGAATATCTGTCTGATATATAGTACAAAATTTTAAGCTTGCTACTTTGCTTACATCCATGAAAGGTTTTTGGATGGTCTACCTAGCACGGAACAACCATAATCAGACAATCTAAGGACCAATCCGGAGAAATGGCATGAAAGCAGTATACCAATTATAATAGTAATTGACAATAAATAATTTTTATGGGAAATTGTTTGCAAAAACTATTCTCATGATTTTACTGTTATAATATTTTTTATGTAACAATTATAATAATAGTAACAGACAAATGCAATTTTTTAAAAAATTAATTTAAAATTATGTATACTTATGTAATTTGATAATTAATTAATTAATATAACTCTTTGAGACTTGCATTGTAATGTAAATAGCTATGCAAACTCTATGTATGTTATTTAAAAATTTCGATTTACATGTTCTTAAATGATTCGTCTGTTTTACATTAAATAAGTGTCGTTGTAACTTAACTGTGGTTTATCTATTAAAAATGAGAATATTTTGGTTGTTAAAAATTGATATGTGTGCAAAACAACGTAGTAGTTCGAATTCCATATAACTGTTCATGTCGCGAAACCAAATAGAACGCCGTCAGACTTGGTAAACTGGACATTTCACACCGAAGACGAATATAGAATTAACCGTTATGTAAATTTTCGAATATTAACTAAAAGATCTTATGCTGGACTTACCTAACCTTGCGTCCACTCGACGTCGAAATGGGCTTGCCAAAATATAATGGTGACATGATCTATACGCGAAAATATATCCTGATGGTCTATACTCCCATTATGAGATAATGAGGCAACGAATGTAAAATTAATGAGATATATTACGTAGCTGCGACCACCACACAAGTTGTTAAATAAAGCATATCTCATGTGGCAAGAATTTGTGCACATCAACTCTATTGGATAGTTACGTAGATATTATCTATCCCACACACTGGATTAACTAGCTACCGAATATACGTGTAAAAAAACTTGATAATAATCATTATAACGATGTATTTTTGGTGTAAAAATAGCACAAGTGGCGACCCCAGTGCAAAAAGTGGACATTATGATGCGTTAACATATTCCTCCTAGATCACACTCTAAAAAAATGTCATAGAGTAGAGTGTGCTTATAGGCGACTATCCATTTAGAATGATGAGTTATCTATGTCGTGAAATAGTGTTGACCAGAATCAACCGAGTTAACATAGGAATAGATGAGTAGATAAGAAAGACGACTGTGCTATGGAGTCAACTCTGTTACAGTATTGCGTAACCACATGACGAGAGTAAGTCGATAAAGGGAGAGTACAGAATATAGAAAATATCGCAAGTGAAGCCTAGGCACAAATGTCTCTCTTGTATAAAGTTAGCAAGGAGTGAGACTTGGTGCTACTCCTGATCAGAAATACCCTCCAAAAGATCCCAATAAGAAAAGTAGTCATGAACTCCACGAGATAAAAAGAAATGGAACAAATTATAGAAGAATTTGAGTATAATATTAGCAAAAATTTTATCTTTTTTTAATGATTAAGATTAACAAAACTATCTGCTGAAGTAGTGATATCTACAATTCTCGATAAATATATTCAGCTTGCAAATGATTTTATGAGATACAGAATGATACTTCATCTCAATAAAAGTAATATCTCAGAACTGTGTCAAATCGTACACTAAATATTTTCAATCTCATGCTTTACATAATTATCACCGAACGTGAATAATTGAAATAATATCCTTATATGTGTGTGAGTATAGAGTAGAACTTCCCTCAAGATACAATCAGAAATAAATTAATAAGATGTGTGTATTATTTGCTTATGAAATGTGATATAATGTAGAACTCTCATAGTAATACACATAAATTACAAATATATTACTCTCTTTTGAATGTATCTCATATATATCAATAAAAATGACTCTCTGACTTCTTATATTAGACTTCTCATTTGCCCTTTGTGCTCATCAATGCAATATTAAATTAATTGTATTATTGTCATCATTTATATAAGCATGAATATTATAAAATTTTATTCCTCTACATGTTTTGAATCTATCATCAAGCTTCAATATTTATTATTTTGAGTGACTAATTGATTTATCCATGCACATTGCCTGCTATTCAAAGTAGTCTCGTAATAACTATGTAGTTGCATGCGATTATAATAAATTATATATCAAATCAATCAAATTTGCATACTAAAAATGATAATACTGATATATTTATCATTTTTGAGGAACATATTTACAAAATCACTATCTGTCTCCAAACTATCTGATCCAACTATACACACCGTTATCTTTCAACTATAGTTTAATTTATTACACTTGGAATGCTTACGTTTTATCTTTTCTGAATTCAATAGGTTCTGAATTTGTACAACCGAGAAAATGAAATTCCTCCATTTGAAGTAGCAGAAAACCCAATATCTAGAGCACAAAATAGGAGCTCGCAGTGCTAGGATGTAAGTATCAATTGCGAATATATAGTGCTGCAAAATAAAATGTTCAAGCATGGATCGTCGATCATGCATAATCTCAACTCTCTAGGCTCCATAGGAATGAGAGGAGTGAAATTGTAGATTTAATACCCCTGTACCTATACTTTATCATCTACTAAAAATTAGTTCACTCGTATAGTGTATTATATAAAATAATAGAATTTCAGAGAATAAAGAGTGTATATGATATAATATTTTGAGTTAACTCTAGTAAAGCTAATCACACTCAGACCTCTAATGATCTTTCACGTTAAGATCTTAAGTATAGTCACGGCGTTACTTACCGCTTCCCAGGACAAGCCCCTCTAAGCTCTCAAAGTGTGTTTTCTCTATGAAATTGATTTCGCAGTCATTAGTATAGAAGTTAGGTTTAAAGTAATTGACTATTCCGTACAGTGTTTCAGCTCTGCCCTCCACACACCTCCTCACCTTTGAGTTGACTAAGGGTAATCTATAAAATCCTGATACAAATATTCGTTGGTCTAAGAGTATGGTTTATCTATCACACCTATGCGCATAACAAGTATCTCACGCGTGCAACCATCCGTAAAATTGAGCTTTTACATACCAAGCGTTCATTGAGAGTGCAAGGAATAAAACAAACTACCGAATCGATTGCCACATCAGTCAGTGCCAAAACTACAGACAAAACGAACCTCAGGCAGAGAAGGATGTCACACGTTAAAAATTAGCTACTAATTAAGGTGCGCGTCGCTTGTATATACTTGTCAAAAGCGATAGTTCTGAACCTGAGTGAGTAGCTCTATAGAAGAGACCGAATTGCTAATATGTGCTTAACCTTTACATATAGATTGCAGTACAATACGTAAATCATGTATAAAAGAAATACCTACTACAAGAATACCGAGTTAACGTCCAATGAGCGAAACCAAGACAGTGACACACAAAATTCACACACATTGATACGCTAAGCACAATAGAACAGAACCAGTCAGAAGATCTGCTACGTAACTCACCCATTACCGGCCATACTAACTTGCAACGGCTGAGCTATTGTAAGATTATGAGTCCATCTCAGTGAACATTATCTCGATCCTTCAATTTTTTATTATTCTCATCAGCGAGGAGAAATTATAACCCCTTTGGTATCACACGTATATTCTAGCACAACAATTAGACGGTAAGTGACTATTTACCGCAAAAGTCCCTTATAAATAACTGCAGCCTCAAGAGTTTGTGTTTTTTATCGAGTGAATATTCCAGGAGTCAAATGAATGTAGTATGAGTCATATGTATTCATATCCTCGTCTAAAATCTCAAAGTCAGAAGAAAGATAATACTGCAAATATATGCACAAATATGGAGTCTCCTGAAAATTCTAGACTCATTGTCAGTGCATGCCAATATTCCATCTGACATAGAGAGTGTATGTAATATATGGTATCAAAAATAGTAAACGTGCAAATTATTTCGTACAATTATTCGATGCATTAAGATAGTATGAGATATAAATTCCTCCCTAGATTTATTATCCCATCACCACTCTTGCCGTTAAATATCATTTGAATTGTGAGTTACTGCGCTACCATATGACACAGATCTTAGAGATTATTTATCATAATCATACAGATATCGAGAGCGTCTGATTAATACAATTTAAAGAAATACTATAGGTGTTGATGTAAGTGATTAACTGAAGTGAGCAGGAGTAGTGTATTACCCAAAGTGATTCAATTTCTCCTTACTGTGGTAATCACTCTAGATCATACGTACTGATCTGATTCTAAAATATAATAAATATAAAATGTTATCTCAATGAATGATGAAATCAAACTTCAGATGCGTTCTAGCACGGAGTGCGATCCTGGAAGAAGTATTCCATCACCGCTTACGTACAAAGACTTGCAAAGATATAATTTAACGATGATTGTTTCAAATCGTCGCGAGACAAAAAACTACACATTTCATCCTATGCATAATTCGTAGATCTCACCTAAATAAAATATAATACAGACACATAACGAATTAAACTGCATATAGTATCAAATTCCATTAAGACAAGATAACGTATCAGAAAACTGATATTCCGATGTTCGAATTCTCTTAGAGATAGTAAGTTATATCTATCGGTCTGAAGAGTCAATATTAGAGGCCTTGTGATCATTCACCAGGATAGATACTCGATAGCCCAAAAACACCTACTACATTTGATCAAAATAAAATGTGAACCAGTCATTTGAATAATTAACATTTTTAAATGTTTCCTTGCTAAAAAGTACAATCACCAAGATTTCAGCCCAACCCTGCGGCCTCAGTCTTTGCGTGCTATATATCCCTCCTAGGCATGTGTCTTCACCTTGTACTCTATTCTATGCACCTGCGTCAATCCAAGAGATACTCTGCATTCTCTGTTCTTAAAACTAGTCCCTATGAAAATCCCCGCTATGCATGTAGCACCATGTGTGTGTCTATAGGTTACGTATCGCCTCGTCCCTAATACATATGCTATCTTCTTCTATCGAAACCGAGGCGGTTGGAAGTACCTCATACCCACCGACTCTGAACACCTTAATGAGATCGCCATTTACATTCTGTGTAGCAGTCGTCGAGTGTCTCACACCTGCGACGGAAAAGCTGTTTCGTACGCGAATGCTTTTCTGATCTGTAGCGTCCATTCTCCGTATCCTCATCAGTCTGAGTAACTGTCTCGTCTGTCGACGTCATGGCTGATCTCGCGCTTATTTCACCGGGCGTCGACTCTCGTGAAGATGTCTCTGGTTCGTATGCTATTCCCGATGTTAGGAACCTTTTGCCCAGTCCTCCTCTATCCGGCGCGTCCCGAGTCGCTTATCTTCGTCTCCTAGCGAACGTGTTCTCTCCCCACTTCGTAGTCAGTCGACTTTCTCTCTCTCGTTCATGAGCCTCTAGCCGTTCCCCTATTCTTCCGTGTGAGCAGTCGTACGTGTATTAGGGTCCTCCCTCACGTAGCTTCATCGGTATGGAAATATCCAGCAGATCGTTGCTGAAGAGACTGATAAATTAAAGTTCCTTCGTCGGTCCTTTTCAATCCCCGATCTCCTCCCAAGAAGTATTAAGTATTATATGGATTTTTATCTCCTCGCCCCCGTTATACCCATCCCGTGAATCTCTATTAATCTCGGCGAGAATAACGAACGAAGCAAAGGTATTTGTCCTTCGTACGTTCAGAAAAGAATTACGAAAAGAAGTCTCCCTCTGCTAAAGCCTATACGTCACAGCCGCTCGCACCGCCACGCTATTTGTGACTTTGACAGTATCACTTACCCGATAGTTGCTATAACTTACAGACCTGTGCCGCACAGCGCTACCGGTACTATTTCTCACCTAGTACATACACTAAACCTATAGATAAAGTTAATTTCCGTGGCTCACCCGGCTCCTGCTTGCTTCCACTGTGTTCAGTGGTCTCTACTCTAATATCGCGAGACCGCTATCCGTCCGGATTAGTCTCCCCACGCCCTCAGGAAAGCGAATAGGTGTGCCTTAATAGTCGTTCAAGAAAAACGCCAGGAATGATCGCAGTGATGATTCTACCAAGTCTCGTAGAGCGTCGCTGCTGCCAAACAAAAGAAATGGGTTTCTCTGAACCTTTTATTTACTGCACAGCTGATACCGAGATCGCAGGCGTATATTAACGAGGGCCAGTTTACCACGCATCTACACCAGCATTCGTCTTCGTGAAGGGGCAGGCAAATCATGTACTAAGAAGTGTTCGGTATACCGCAGCATCTATTATGTCTGGTGTGCTAACAGACGGATGTTCCTTTGAGGATGTTTGCACACCAAACAACTCTGGCGTTCACAACAAGAAGTGCTCTCGTCGACTCCGAAATATGCACCCAGTCCTAAGTACTGTCCACACACTACGTGATCTGCGTCCAGCAGTTTACACGTGATAGTTGACGCTAGAGAGACTTCTCGTAACACGTATATCTAAGTGCTTGTGAATTTGTTGAACCTGCTCACAGGATTAAAACATGTGTTGAGCCCCGGAGCTGTGGATGTCATCTGGTGTGCGTCTATAACACGGTATTTGATTGAATATGAGTGCAGTCCGAAGATTGCATAGACGCGTGCAATTTGCGACATTCTTTCAAATTCTTTAATTCAAATTGATATCAAGATGTTTGGAGTATCGCTTCTCGCCCCCGATCGAAAAAGAAACAGCCGTTGGCTGCCTGTAAAAAGTAAAGCGTGAGTGTTGTACTCGTTCATAGTGAAGTTGACGAAAGTTGCCCCCCCTAGTAGACATCACTGCTGAAATAAGGTGCGTGGCGATATATCAAAAAGGAGGAGTGGCCGAGAATAAGAGCTGTGCAGATCTATCAATGAGCGCATGTACACAGAACGGGTCTGTAAGTGTAAATCCCCCGTGTCCATTACCTCTGAGTTCGTAATAGAGTAAGAGCCGTAACCGCCCCATTCCTATGAGCCAGAAAACCTGTACGTTTCTGTTGAAATGTTACATCTTGTGAGAGTAGATATTAAACGGTACTGTGTGATTTGTCACCTCATCTTGTGATTGTGTTGGGAGGTTTCGTGTTGGGCAACACCAAAGGGGTATAAAAGTCTGCTGGAGGTAGGCGGAAAAAAGCTCCGTGGAATCCTCATCTCTTTCTCCGCGAAAATTCTTTTTTTCGGCGGCCTGATGTTGTATGGGATATATACAGAGCCCTTCCGATGCTCATGGTTTAGAAACACCGAATGATAATAGAATTTAAGTACACATCATGAATACGAATAAATTAAATACATAATGAGGATACTATTAAAATACTTTATTGAATATTCTCAACTTTATCAGCCTGATGATTCCTTTCTCGTGAAGTTTAATTTTTCATTTCCATTGCATAAGCCGTCCTGAGCTGATGAAATACCTCCCCTATATTAACCCCATCTCTCCCACTATTGTGTATGTTAGATATGTGAATATGTGTGGATGTGCACGACGACTTTCACTGGTGATTTTCATTATGGTCTCTGCACCATACTTAAAGTGAAATAGAGCAGACGACTTAGAAGCCGTATTGTATATCACATTTTCACCTGGTATAAGATTTCTGCTTCTGGGAACAACAATAAGTGCCCCTGTTAAATACCTTGGGATCCTAGTGATTCTGTCTATTCCTCACTCATAATTTCCTGACAAAGCAAATGCTATGCTTAAATATAAATACCAGCAAATTCTCTAGAGAACAGAACTCCAGTGAATCGTATCATATATCACAGGTTACAGCTCCAACTAACAAAATCATGTCCTACTATTGCTGTAGCATCCTGCAAATTACTAGCCCATATTATCCCTCCACCACGCTTGTACCGTCGTCGACGCTCCCATTCCGAGACTGCTGCATCATAGAAGTCCTTCGTATACGATTCTCTGTCAAACAAGACTCCAGTCCTTCGCCGAAGTTGTGCTCCCCTGCCCACTCATCAGCATCTCGCCTTCTCGTACGAACAACAATATTTCTTGTTAATGATAGCAACCCCTGAGGACATTCTCTCCCACAACACAATCATCTATCCCTCGTGTAATATCTGATTGCGCTGAGCCTCCAGTTGTAAGAAATATTCGTGCTTTGATATTCAGTAATCCTCACCCTCTAGGGTCCCCACATATTTTGTGCTCTCATATTTGTCTGCAAAACTTGAAAGCATCTTGTCTTCTGTATTTGGTGTAAAAAATTTAATTTTATTATTTTCGTTATCATACATCCCAAAACCTGAAATTTCTATCTCTTACAAAATACATGGTACCCACTAACTCTTAAATGTAGATATACTCTCTTCTCCGGTTTACCTCTTACATACGATATTACCCCCCTTGAACTGCGATCTATATCCTAGTCGAGACATAGATACCGAAAATACAGTTACAGCCTGTACTTCCAATCATACTGCTCATACCGCGTCCCCGCTCGCGACCCATCATCCCCGTCAAGCAATGATAATATAATTTTACTGCCTAGTTTTAAAATTAATAAGAATAGCATGTGCCCTCAAATCGCACCTCACCATTGCAGAGAGATTACGTTATATACAAACTCTTCAGTGATAAAAATTAAATTCCACGATACACACGAATACCGAAAAGTTAGTCCTAGCTATGCCGTCAAAAAGTTATTGAAAGTGTTGGCTATAATATATAAAACCAGACAAAAACAATAACACGGAACTATAAGTTATTTTTATTTTACTATATTTGTTATTTATTTTAGTTATAAAGTATGAAAAAAAAAAAAAAATTCATTTGGATGCTGAACTCCAAATAAGAAAAATTTAACTTTTTAGTGCTGACAACAATAATGATTAGCCTGGTTTAGGAAATACTCTTCTATATAGAATAATTTCTCTCTCGAAACGTATGGGGATGTCAAGCAAGTAGACAATGCTCTAAGTTCTCTGTTAGCGGTTGAAGACGCATTATAGATCAGTAATGCATGTATAGAGAACCAATCCAATACAATATGATACCTATTAGGAACAGTCTAGACCTCGCGAGAAGTTCACAGGATAATTATAAAGAACTGTCGCGACTATATACGCCAAAAGGATAACCCATTATTTAACAGTAAATATATCCCAGTTTTTAACCCACTGAAAAATTCAGCTTTTTTATTTAGTAATAATTAATTCTAAATATACACCTTAATCTCTACCGAGGTATTTTCCCATAAAACGCGTCATGAATAATGAAGATATATGTTGGCAATCACGCATAAGAACAATACTCAATTACTTATACAATCGTACGAAGAAGAAAATAAAACTATCTTCCTCCGAAAGACGGAACGACCGGTGGACGATGTGCTACTCTCTATACGACTTGCGTCCATATCAATCGTGCAATACGTTTAAATTACTCTATTCGTTATAATAATGAGCATATCATGATCCTTACTCATAATCCATTAAGAAGATGCTAAATACACTATTATACAACAGCTAATAATAACTGAGCGTCATCCATTAATAATCCACACAAACAATTCTTTTTCTTCCAAGAGATATCAATACTCTAGGACGAACAGAGTGTCTCAATATGCCTTACTATATATCTTTGGACGATATGAGCATAGCCGCAATCCCAAACATTCCAGAGAAATGTCCTTGCACCGTGATCATACCAAATCCAGGAGAGTCTTCAAATATGAGCAACATTATATATCTAATTACACATATAAAATTCAGATATGATCCGCGAATCCACAACCATTTCCGGTGTCTCTATTATCACCATAAGACTGCTTTTGATTAGATAAAAATGTAATACAATATTTCATTAATTAAAAATGAAATAGAACAACTCAATTTTATAATAAATAATACAAATAAGAGTTTTGTTTATAACCATAAATAAACATCAGAAAATAAATTCACTAATAGAATATAATTACAAAATCCGATTTTCTATTACCATAAGTGACATTGAAAATTACAGAGAGTGAAGTTTATTAAACTAATTACAACAGTATACAAAAAGATAATTTTTATGTTTATAAGAAGTGAAGTAGAATAGAGCAATAATTGTATATTATAATAAAATAATTTCATATAACTAATAATAAAAATACAGCATGTGGTTTCTCACAATAGTGTGTGGATTGTAAACTTAGAAACAATATGTCTGCTTGTGCCTCATGACACGAATGCCAAATACACAAAAGCTACATTAACCTAGTTAATGACTTATGATCTCCTATTATTACCACTCTGGTCTATTGTTTGATGCATAAAAATTGTTTTTAATTGACAGTGCACTTGCAAGTAAACAATGAATCCACCGCATCTAAGCTCTTTTCATTAATATTTTAGGTACCTTTATTAACTCTTAGTAGCCTACCAGAAAACTCATGTGTCTAGAGAACTAGTTCAGCTTCCAAAAAACATCAAGGTTATACAAGCTTAAATTCATTCTAGCAACCGTTTGATACGGTTGTTTAAAAAGCTTGTGAAAAAGACTATTCATATGTGTCTTCGAAAACCCTGTACCGCTAAATGCTTATAGAGCCGTTGAAATTAATTCCTAATTTAGTAGTAGTTGTTGATTATAATAGAAGGATCGCCTGAATAAGGGAGAAGCACACCTCCGAATCTTAAACCATTAGAACACTCACGCAATATTACTGTTGCTATATAATCTATTCTACGTTACCGCTCATAAATCCGAAATTAAATAATCATAAGATAAATTTCATAATTCCGATAAACGTCATTGCACATCCCCCTGAAAGCAAAACATATGAAACAAAGAAACGAGACCACATTTTCTGCACCAAGATATGAATATTTTCCTATATGTAAAGTGTTTGTAAATCCCACCCCGTGAGAAAGTGTGAGACTTACTACACTGATGACGAATACCTACGACGAAATAAGTCCACCTCATCTTACAAACACACCTTGAGCATCCCCCCTAGTAATAATTCCCCTAAGAAACCCTCCTTTGAAGTAAACCTGCCAAGATTCACTATTCCGTTTTCTAATTTACTTAGCCTATAAAATCTCCACTATGTAGTAATGTCTAGAAACAATCACGCTAATGTAGAATGCACGGAATTCCCAAATTCTGATCTCTAGCGTTATACTTTCTGCCTCCTATATTTAGATAGCATTTTTAAACAAAGAATAGAGTCTACCTTATACTGGATCAGTCTATATCTATATTATATATCGTGCCCATTTTCACTCCTAATATGGAATACGGATTTAACATTCCTTCATCTTCTCGAATACTGCTCTCCGACATATTTTCTATATCAACCAGAATTTTAGTCGTATTCTATCACGAGTACACTTTGTGCAGATATAAATGGCAAGCGATAACAGTTGTGTTTGGCAAAGCTCCTGACTCCGCTAGTGTTTTCCCCAAACTGCAATCTAAGGAGCGATCACTACTATATTAAACAAGACGACAAGTACCAACCCTGAGCCGCTGAAGATTGATGGAGTGTGAGAGGCAAGCGACCCACAAGAAATTTAAATACCTCCATTCTTCTTGTGCCTCAGCCCCTTCCTGTGCCAGGAGCGAAAACAATTTTCATTTATTCAGTTTTTTCGAAAAATAATGACAGTAAACATATTTAATTTTGCAGACTGATGAGAGACCTGCATCTTCTCTAAAAGTCTTTTCAACTCATCAAACAACATGAAGATATTTTTGAGAAAACAAGTGTTTTGACTCTGGAAAGCCCCCAGTGATATTAAAAGTATTTTTGATGTATAATTGTTATGATGTTGTCCACTTGGCCCTAAAAAATTGATCGATAAGAGTGATAATACAGTAACTTAATAACACTGTAGTTCGTGTACCTGTATATAAGAAAATATGGGTGTAATTCCATCTCCTAATTCTTCGTCGCAGAGATAACTTCGGCCTGTGTAAGCTTTGGTGCGTGTAAGTCCTGGGTACAGCAGCGTAGAGACAAACCGGTACTATATCATGAGAGGATGATAACGATGACAGAGCAGAGAACTATCTACAGTAGTGCAGAAGACTATAACAGAGCAGATGTACAAGCGGACATGAGAGAGACAGACAGAGAGAACAGACAGAGAGAGACAGACATGACGGAGAACGTCAGCACGCACATGGAAGTAACTCCTCCTTTAAAAACCCTAAAAAAAGTGATTTTAGCAACAGTGAGCAGATGAACCATGCCGCACGACAGAGACTGACAGAGTGACCGAACAGACAGTAGGCCACACCAGGACCAGAGTAGAGATCAGCACAGAGAGAGCAAGACGAGAGAGACAGACGTACACAGTCATCAACAATGCTAAGAAACGTCCAAAAGTATTGACAGAACCCGCACACATGGCAGGAGATGTGACATGACCTAGGCATCCTACAGCAGAACGAAAGCAGAAGGACATTAAGAGACACGCTGAAATATGATCCGACAGCACATGCTAGCACAAGTCGATGCTTATGACTATGTTCAAGAAGACATGCAGAGAGGACAGAAAACGACGAATAGTTCGAATTAACGCAGCCAATCCTTCCGAAATACCCACACGAAGCCTAAGCCACAGTCAGACACTAAACGGAACAAATAAATGCAACGCATCCGACGACATGTCATAAACGGACTATGCGCGAGACATCTCCAATAACAGAACCGGCACTCGACCACGCCAGACATGCAGACGCTGGCGAGCCGAGAGTCTATACAGCAGCAAGTGAGCACAGTGACAGAGCAGGCAGATTGTACAGTAATCTAGAAAACGCGACGACCACTATATGGCGAGCACATAGATACAGGTCAGCCATTCTGACAGCGCAGCAGACGTCATGCTCTGCTATCAATAGGGCGAGGCAGGCTTATTAGGCACTACTGATCAGATCGAGCGGTAACTGACGCAGGCATCCCAAAAACTGAGACACGAACTAGAGCAGCAGATTGCTATCTTGAGAAGGAAAGAATCGTATGACAGTAGCTAAGTACGAGCCAATTCAACTTTACAAATAAACTAAGGCAGAGACAGAGAGACGACCTTCCTTGACCAAAGTTGTGACCATACTTTTTAGATATTTACAACATACTTCCCTTATATATCACTTTATCGATTTCGATCTTGACTTTAATTTCTTCCACGCCCCGCACTCACACCTCCACATACGCAGTTCATTACGACTACCTAATAATACACAATCAGTTAACTATACAACACCCATAAACAGCTAGCCTCACTGCCAATTTTACCACTCCTGTCATATATATGTCCTACTACATTTCCCAATCTCTCCCTTCTACCAAGCACAATGAATTTCCATGCCACTCGTTCCTTTGTTATGCAGATCTTCTAAACAACTCTCAGTTTGTACTAGTTCTAGTGCCCCTTGTGCATGAACTGTATAGCGGTCAACAACTAAGCAACAGAGCAGAGAATCATTCTAACTGCAGAAGGCGATCTTCGCAGACACACATGGCTACATCTTTCCCCAACTCACTGGCACCCGGCAGACTGCAGCGGGTGTCAGCAACTATAGTGAGAGGTCTGGGTCAAAAATTTTTGGTGTGACTGCTATATTCTCATCTTCGTGGCAGACTGGCGAGGTCACCCCAGTGCAGATTATCTGTGCTGAGAGGCAAGGGCAGCACCTGCAGTGCGGTCTAGCTCAACTTGGTCTGTTCGGGCCTGACATGAGTCAGTGACGGCAAACGACTCGCTGAAGCGGGTTCACCGACTGGCTCATGTGTGTGTCGAGAGCTCAGCTATTTGTTCCCTGCCCTTGGCTTGCACCCCGATATTGCTTGATGGGGCTTATGGATATATCACTCTGTGCGCAAAGACAATCTCTCGAGCTTCCGCGCTGCATGACTTGGTCAGTGTCGTGGCGTCAAAACTTCCTGCAGTTGCGGCGCATATGCCCACTCCCACCGCGCGACACAGATGCCGAGGCGTCCACGGCACGCTAGTGATTTTCAGCCTCTAACTGGCGATACCGCGAGATATGAGCGTGTTGACATGGCTTGCTCAAACCCTATTACCTTTCAGGCGGTCGACAGCGGAATCAAATCTGCCCCAGATCGGCAAGAATACTGCGCTTAGAGCGGAGGGGATCAACGAGCACATCGGCTATGTGCAGGCAGACTGCAGTTGACTGGACTATGCCACTGACTATGGCGATAGGTTCAGTACTGCAGGGGGCGCGTCAGTGATGCAATATCATAGACGACCCGCCGTACCATGTAATATTTCCGTAGGACATGGGCCAGGCGGGCAATACTCGAGCTATGGCGGAATCCATCAGACCTGCCGCAGCCGCCAGCCCACTGCGCCCAGGCGGCAGGACTGGCAGGGGCGGGTAATCAGTACTGTTAGGCGGTCAGGAACTACACTACTGCTGCGCAGGAATCTGCAGGCGGGCAGACTGCACTAGCCAGGAACTGTGCAGAGATCTTCGGAGCCTAGACTCAGGTCGGGACGACTGAGCTAGTATTGTCTACACCGATCACATTTGCTAGTTCATTCTTATTGGCACCAATTTTCGAATGATATGTATTCGCTTGTTAGGAATATTCGCACAATCAATAACGTTGATGTCTCGAATTAGTCCGGGGGCATAGTCACGTTCACAGTCGTAATCTTAGAGATGGTAGTTCTCTTGTACCTTCTTTAGTGATTTGAATTGCTATTATTGCTAGGATCTCGGGGAGCTCTTTTATAGCTAAAGTTCTATATGATTTGATATGCACAACTCGAACACTATTATTTATTGGATTCAGATGAGGCTGCCATCTTTAATCGTATTACCCATAATTAGGTTCTTTCTACGTTTTCTAAAATGGTAATAAATCTCTTCACCAAAATGCTTAATTGTATGGCTTTCTTGAAAGAACACACGTCAGTCTTGCTCCCGTATTGTTGATAGGATTTAACAATTCTCTGACGTTCTTCATTGAACCGACATCATATAGTTATACAGCACATATAGGTCAATTTTATCTAGACATTTGCCTGATAAGTTCTCCTTAAAATACGTATAGGTCCGCTCCCAGAATGTATGGTAATGACTTGACAAAGCTCATTCTTTTGGAGCACTCATTCTTTAAATCTTGAATATCGCGAATCCCATAGTCATCTTATTCGTCTAAAATCATTCTAAATTTATAAATTTCCTTTACTCTGATACCAACGTTAGCTGCTCCTATATTTTAGTCCAATGTTTCTTCTATGGTAATACGTTTCCATGAAAAACAGTATGAAAGTGGATTTTGTTTTGGAAATCTTGAAGCCGCGTTTTCTTGAAATTCACATGACATGCAATCTAAATGATTTATGACCTTTTCTTCTAATGTCTGTAATACATTTGCCTTATGCTAATATTGCTATATCCGCATACATATTGATGATGGTGGAGTCTTAATATTTTACTGAAGTCATTAATGATAAAGTAAGAAAGTAATTACACTAAGTTACTGACCCGTGGACGCCATTCATAACTTATATTAGCTGTCGACGAGATTTCCATTTTCTAATCTGATAAACCCGTCTTTTAAGGAAATTGTAAATAAACTTGCTATGTTGCCTTTTAATCTTGCGCCTTATTAAATCACTACCCCGTTCTCGCACACCATACTCCATAGGCTTATTCAATGCTAAGTTATAACAAACTAGGATTATATTATTATCAACCGTTGTTATGCTGTTTTCATATATTGATGCAACAGTCATTGGGGTTAGAAACGACTTTTCCGGAACCCCGCTTTTGATATGGGGGAGAGGATATTGTGATTTTCAGTAAACCCAACTTTCCAAATCAATCTGGATTCACCTATTTTTTTCTAGCGTTACAAGCAACATAGTCTCAATGCAATAGCATATACTGTTATCAATTCTATCTTTCCCTGGTTTTGATCGACAATTAATAGCTTCGACACTTTTTAGGAATACATTTGAATAAATCGTATTAATATATCAACAGACTTATGGGCTTATACGGCATCTTCTATATATATTGGGATCCTCAGCGCACTGGTGTTTTTAAGTTATTATGCTCATGCATCTCTTGCATGGTGCTTTAATGGTTAATATCATTATCTACTGTGCTTCTTCTCAAGACGGGTTTAATTTCTCAATCTTTGTATTAAGAAAGCATTATCGTAATTCTGATACTGGGTTGATCAAATAAAGCCCAAAGCTTTTTGAATATCCCAAGATCATGTAATTGGTACCGCGAAGTATAGGGAGAATCTGTTATTTTATTCTCTATTTATGCATATTCTTTTCCAGGCTTTCTTTACTATTCATTTGGTATAATGATAAATAATTCCTCCAACAATTTCTGCGGCTTCTTTATTATTTCCTTGCTTTTTCTTGACAATTTGGAATGATTTGTTTGATCCGTATATGATATTATATACATTAACAATGCTTGTATTTCTCAACAGCATTCTCACGTTTTAGACACAACGGATTGGCCTATTTTACTTAGGTTTTCGGATGTTACCACAACGTCATTATATTTCTTCAAACTGTCTAATTCATCTAATGATTTAAGTCAAAATCTCGTTATATTAATGTTAATTGCCTCAATAATCGTTAATAAGCCCAATTTGCTTTCATAGGAACCCATCGCGCTTCTAAATAACCTCATGTTCGTGTATCTTCGAAAATACGTGATAGATAATAGTCACTGTTGAAAAGTTCGAACTTCCACGTAAGGTATCGTACTGGATTCGCGAAATACTTATCGATATACTACATTCCTTGCCACGTTTATATATGTAGGTTTTATCATTAAAACACAAGTCTCTTTCAAAACATCACCTACTATTTTCCCTTATATCGTTCTTACTGACCCATGGCAATCCGTGACATTATCACCAATAAATTATGGCTTTATAAATGTGAATTAGACTTACAAGTCAAACTACGCATTGAATGACCGGATTATATATTTCACAACATGCAGTTTCTAATCCATATTATGATACCCAACTACTTCAAGATCACTTTATTTTCAACTTCACTCTACAACGATCCGCCGTAAAGCACACCAATCCACTGCATTCACACATGACGATCTATTTTGTAGTAAACGAACTGTTATATGGTTATAATGGTTATTTAAAATTGGATCTTGATACAACAATTCGAGTTCCTATTTTGAAGCTTTGGAAGAACTCGTATCTTTCGAAGTCGTTCACATTCAATTGCAGAATTTTGATTTCATTTATTCTTCACTGATTAAACATTCGTCTTCGAAGATGCTCTGAGAATCAGACTCGCTACCGATCCTTTCAACCTCTTCATGATTCTCGTTAAAACGGGATTCATGCTTCTATTCCATAGTAATGGGTAAATATCTCTGGCAGTGCAATCAATTTCCTTATGTATAAATTAAGAAATTTGTGCCTTACTATTCCACGTATCCTTCTAAGAAAACCTTTGACTGTTATAATTAAGAACTGGAAGTTTCTTTCTATTTCTTGTAACTGAGCTAACGTTCACCTAATGTCTTTTTTCACTTTTATTTTTAGAGTTGTTTTCTCGATGCAACTTTTTTTCTTCTTTTTTGACAGGATATTAGCAAATACTGTTGGCATCTTTCTTCCGACGATTCAAGGTTTCCGAGGGTTTTATTACAATTATTTGTACTGACGAATGTTCTTTGGCTGATCTTCGTCTCAATTAAAGGAATCTTCACTCAAAAGTAGAATATCGTGTGGTTGTGGCTCAACATTCCATGTTTCAGTGTTTTGTCTAAATCTGCATATATTAGATAAATATATCTACCATTTTTTACAGTTTCTTGCTAATGACCTCTCTTCTTGCATATAGCATTTAATAGTCCCATAAAAATATAAATCCACTTTCTTCTCCTCTTACTTCATAACTACCATAGAATCAGTATTTGCTTACTCGAGTCTCCGGCAATACATTTGCCAACAAAGCTCAGTATATGTGTGAATCTTCTTTCGAATCCCGACTCTAGGAAAGACACGTTATAACTATCGCACTTATGTTCAATTTATTTCAAGTTCTTCTTCAATTACTACCTTGGGATCATTGGGTAAACATTGACCAAAACACTCGCTTGCTTACTTCAAATGTCGCCATATTTGTTCACTTCCATCTATATAATATGATTTATTTATCTTTACTTCATCAACTATTGCTTACTCTAAGAGAATGCACACTCTGCTGTTTGAGAGATCTGGAAGCTATATTATGTTTCGTGGCTAACAATAGTAGCTAAGCTTCTAACATACAATTTCTAGAATGATGAGTCTTTTCATCAATATAAACCTTGCTCTTTGTTCCAATACATAGAAGTTTTACTATATTACTCGCAGTTTGTGCCGAAGTTGACCTGAGCGGGTTGGCTCCTCTAAGTCGAGCCTTCCTTCAAGCCGATGCTTTATTCGTGATCATTATCCCGTTAACTTGTCCCCCCGTAGGAGAAGAAGATAACGTTTTATACTTCTCATGTAGTATGCTGAGTAAATACCTGCCACAATTAACACGCAGGACTAGGAAAGTTCACAAGCTCCACTGCGTAACACTGTGCTTCACCTTGTCCAGCCCGCCCGGCGCGATGTTGACTCGCGAGCGTCTGTACGGACTCTGTCTTCATTGTTTTATCATACATTAATCTATTATATTTAAATACATTAAGATTTATATATTTTAATTTTTCATTAATGATGTATTAAAATACTTACTTCATTATAAATGCTATAATTTTCATCCTTTCTATCCCAAAATATTTCTAATTTTTTGCAAATTTTAACGCTTAAGAGTCTATGTTAGACCCTAAACCGCATATTTAAAATAACCTCGCTTTAATATTCATTCATCATTTTTAGACATTGTTCAAGCAACATCAATATACGAATAAAATCAATTATTACACATCTTCCTCAATTTTGAAAACTCTCATTTTTTGTACCTAATTTACAAGGTTTTACACGTTTTAGGCTATAGATTTCCTATTTCAATAATATAATAACCCTAGACACCATTTTTATTCAATTCTAGTAAAGACGTTTAATTTTAACGACCTTTACATTAATCTAAAATTCTTAGACTTTTAAATTTAATCTTTCTTTTAAAATTTGCATATTCCACTAGGTAAAATACACTTGACCATTGATTATGGTTTTGAAATACAGTACTAAACTTATATTTCCATATTTAGTGTCAATGTTCTTAATAAGAATAGTGTATTCATTGTGTATTTAATCAGTGTATTTTAATGGAAATGAAGACACTTCATGATGAACCGATGATACATTTGGTACACATTAAAAATGGATGAGATATGTAATTGTTTAATTTTGATAAAATCATAAATAACCAGGTTAACATCTTTATGAATTTTTCGTTGTAAATTATCATTCACCTTTTTCTTCACGATGTAATCACTAAATCTATCTAACTAGTTCTGGTTTCCAGGAACAGGGTTTATTATATTTTCTTAATACATCATATCCAGTAACGTTTTTTCCTTTTGGTTCGCCATTAATCCCTTCAATAATTAATTAAGTTTTCTCCAAATTGATCCAACTTGATAGATTAGACCATAACTTTAATATAATTATCGTTAATGCATTTCTTTATCTAATTTTCTAAATCTCATCTGTTATTCAATATTTGATACTATTTATTTGTTAAAAACTAATAATCATCATCCTTCATATTTTCCCTTTAATATAAGTGATTTATAAAAATAAGTTTCAAACGACCATTCTAGATCAGTGTTGTTGTATTGGAATCATTTTCTAATCCAAAAATCAGTTTTCGAACTTTTTATTTATCATTAATTCAATTTCAGTAGAATTGAATAACTTCTTTCCAACTGTGGCGTCGTTTAAACACGAGGCCAGAACGTTAGGTCGTCTGAAAGTACCTTGCGGCGAGGAAGGGGTTCGAGCCTGAACGTCGGAGTTTGCCTCTGGCGGTGACTCAGGTAGAGCCGCCAGAGCCAAAAAATACCGTAGCTGTAAAACTCAGATCGCTAGCCGAGCGAACCTCGCTTACGAAGCAGCGAGCCAACCAGAAATCCTGTGTGTGGGCGTTAAACCAACTGATGGCCAGCGAGCTCGCGGCGCCAGCGGCGAGCCACTAATCTATGGAACAGTGGTTGGGGTGTCACGCCTCAACATTAACGCGGCGCCATCTCTCCCGCGTTTCTCATTCGTTAGCAGTCGGGGACTTGTACGTGTTAGTGTACGAAGGAGATGTAGGAGTGTGGGCGAGATGTCCGGAGAGTAAGGGCCAGACGATTCCGTGCCTGTAGCACCGGTCGCCACGAACGGGTTAACATTTTGCGTCAGGCCATGTGACGTAATGTCACGGCGAGGAGGTCCGACACGGCGCGCATCACGCGTGGCTTGTATTTTTGCGCTAAAAGCAGTTTCTGAAAGGAAAAGGTTGCCGGGTGTTTAATATTAGCCAATTTCATTGATAACTTGTACATAATCTTTAATATAATATTTTCTTTTTTATTGAAATTTATTTTCTTATTTCATACGCACAAAACATATGTGACTTTACCAAATAAATCATCTAATTTATGTACGATAGGTTGATCTTCTTTTATATATTTTTCATTGATTTCGATCATGTTGTTCACGTTCTAGCAATGTATCTTTTATTTTTTCCTTCTTTTCTGTTGTATTGGCTTATACTTTGCAAATATTTATAAAGCAAAAAATAACAATATTATGTGTGTTTTTGTGTTTATATCTAAATTCTAATATTAAATTAGACAGGATTTTATATTGCGTCTGTCTGTTTACAGATATTTTGTTTACCTATTTTACTAAATAGCGATTGTATGTTATTTCTATATTTACTAGCATTTGATTTTCGTGTCATGTCCATTATAAAACCAAATGGTCCATCCCAATATATTTGGCATACATTTTTAAATTCATCAAATTTCATATCACCACCTAGAAATGCATGATAAATATGGTTGATATTAAGGCCATCTTGTCTAAATATATTTAAAAAAAATTAATTTTCTTTAATCAATTGCTTAGGAATTTCTGAATATGTTTAAGCTAAATACCAACAATCAATATCTTTATGTCCACCACATGTAAAATATTATCTTACAATATTTTGATTTTCTAATATATAATCATCGAATAATACTAACGAATGTTCTTCACCATTATCAAGTGGTATTATAATATCGTGATGACTGATAAATGTAATAATATCATTTTCAATCTTATTACACTAATTTATAAATGTCTAATATTTATCTTGTTCTAAAGATTTTGAATATACATAGACATGATTCATTTTATTCCAATTTAACCATTTTGGACTTTTAATATAATTATCAATCAATAAAGATATTTTATGACATCCTCAAGGTTCTATAATAGCACATCGATTAAAGGATGGTAATAATTTTCCATGTTTCTATTTTATTCGTTTATTTTTTAATCGTATATTTGGATCCCAAGCTTTTTATTACTCATTTACATGAGAGGTATTTCACGGGTTGTGAAGTTGCCAAAACAAATTGTGGTCTTTCCAGACATAGGTTTCGAGTTACGATATATATATATATACACACACTAATGCTCCCCTTTGGTTGTCGGCGCTAGAAAGAATGCTCTGAACGAGCTTTGTAATCTCAAGGAGCAGGATATTTTGGGGTATGAGAAAGATTTACATCCAGACACAGAATTAGGTAACTGTCTGTAGGTAATTATTTGCTTGGCCAGTACCGTTTAAACAACAAATATTAACTCCCTATGACTGAGGAGTGCAACAAATATCCCTCTTTCTACACAGACTCTTAGGTTTTAAGCAGAACACGTTATTGAATGGCTTACTAAACTACAACTATTTATAGTTAAATTTTCCTCGTCAAGATTACACAAAATTGAGGAACAAAGATTAACACAGCTTTTCTCGTAACATTTATCATTAGAATGAACTGTATTACCGGCGTACAAGGTTCTTTCAATTGCTTTGCCGTTCTCGAGATTTTACGTGAATATCCAAATTTATAATCACAGCATTTTTGCTGCTGCGCTATCGTTCAAGTCTATTGGCTCCTAATCGTTTTACAACATTTGTGTTACCTTTGATGGGCGCTCAATGCGCAGCTTGCAAACTGTTCTGCGTTGCCGTCGTTTGGCCCACTTCCAGCTGCACGGTAGCGCGTCAAACGCCGCCTTCTTTATCTCCTGCTACCAGATCAACGTCCAATCTTCTTTCGTCTCGCCTCTTGACCACGCCCGACATCGGAATCCTCGCCTCTGCTTCTCGCTTCGCCCCTCTCCCTATGCGGCACGCCGTCACGTATTTCGCAGTCCTCACGCATGTCTGCTATCGGTTTTCTGGCGTTGTTTACAATCCTTCTTAATTGTGTACCTAACTGCACAATTCTACGGACGCTTCTCAAAAGCTCATAGTTCTTGCTTCCACGGCCCCTATTCCGACACGTATTAGTTACTCCACTACGGTCCTCAGTCTTTACGCAATATTACACTTCGCCTAGTCAATCACAGTTCAGTAGGCTGAATCTTCCGCTATCACACTATTCTTTCGCCTGAACAATTACTTCGCAACATACTTTCTACAAAATTGCGTTTCAAAATCCTCACGTCTAGCTTTCTACGCACGTCTGAACTCTTCGACGTCTCTCATCAAAATGCTGCTCCCTCTAATTACTACCGGTCTGTCTGACAGCACTGGACCTCTCAACTCGGTGTCTCGTACAAAAGAAGGCCGATCATTCAGCTGCTCTGCTATTTATAAGTAACGTGACGTCACGACAAACCCTTCCGCGTTCTTTTCCGTGAGCTGGAAGCCGCCGTCGCGCTCTGAGCAGCAACTAATAGATAGGTTACGCCGAAGCTGTGTGTGTGTTGTAGGGTTTCCGAGCTTGGCTCAAACGGCACTACATATATATTGAAACGAAGAACGTTTCTGTATTGTAATAATCAAAGTTGATCAATAATTATAATTAAAATAAGTACTGAATTGATCAGAGCAGTAACGCCGCCGCCGCCACCGCTACCACCAACGGTCAAATAGGGGGGCAGACGGCGAGGCGAGCGACGGTTGGGACAGTGTGCGCGGAGAGGCCGTGAGCGAAACATGGACGGGACAGTGCTGCATCAAACAAATTTTTGGCGGTGTTAAGAACAGTTTAGATTGAATATGGATGTTAAGTGAAAGACTAGATTTAATGAAAGTCAATAATCAGATGATTAGTGAAAGTGGAAGGGCGCACCATAACCGAAATCAAAAACATTAATACAGAATTCGTTGCCGACGGACAGTGTTATATTTCTGCCCGGCTGTAATGCAGCAGCGTCCCACATGTGCAGACATTGCGCGAGATTGAGAGGATTGCTGAGACTGAAACTGCGACGGCGTCATCGCGCGTCGTTACGTGTTGGTGCCTGTGAGGCATTGCTGTACCGGACTGGGGGGGGGTGAATCCGGCGAAGTCCATCGCGCGTTATGCGTTGAGGACCAGCGGAGTCATCGCCGAGGAAGAGCGATTTCCACGACTTCGGGTTGAACGAAGGTTGCCGAAGACCCCCGCCGCTTCCACGACGGGCCCCGCTCGTTCAGCCAGCAGGTAGTCATTAAAGCATCAAGTAGCTTGATTTGCACTTATACCAAACCTTGCGCATTGGTATTGTAAATCAATTTTTGTAAAGAGTTTTTATTATTTAAATATTTAAATCACCAAAAGAATTCCTTAATATCACTCTTCCAATGCAGCGCCAAACCCTGGAGCCCATTCACGAACAATGTACCCGCTTTGTATAATATTATTTTGTGTCGAGAGTACCGCTTCAGTACTTCACAATATATATATAATATATTGAACGAGAAACGTTCTGCAATTAGAACATTAAAATCATCACCAATTATAAATTAAATAAAATACTGGAGTTGACCAGCCAAAGAACGCGCCGCCCGCACGCACGGTCAAATCGGCGGGGAACGCAGAGGCGTACGACGGTTAGTTGTGCCGGAGAGGCCTCGGAGGTGAACACGGGCGGGCAGTTGTTGCGTCCAAAGAGATTTATTGTCGTTTCAAGTGCGTTCGACGAGGGTGCGCTGAATGTGGAACCATGTTATAAGGTTAACAGTCAGCATATTAATGGAAGTAGAATTGCGCACAGAAACTGATGAAAACAATAGACAGAAATTGTGTGCGCGTGGCGATGTCTAATTCCGCCTGTTATATATAACAGGCAGTACTTTACGGACATCCGCGCAAGTGAGCAGGTCGCTGAAAGACTAGAACAGCGACAACATCAAATCACGGCGTTCGTGCGTTCCAATACCGTGAGACATTTTCACACCGGTGGTCGACCCCGGCGAATTCACTCGGCGTTACGTTGGCCAGAGAATTGGTCGCGAGGAGAGTGCGAATTCCGCCGGACTCGAGCGCGAATCGAAGCTTGCCGAAGCCACGCCGCGCTGCCACGACGCCCGGTCGCTTCCAGGGAAACAGAGTGGTTTTTAAAACATCAGGTTAGCTGACCGCGCGCTGTTTCAAGGCCTGCGATTGCAAATTGATATATACTATTAAGTGTGATTCTCTGATCAATTAACAACTATTTAAATGTGCAAAAGAATTTATAACCATTCTTCAAACTGCTGCGCCAATTCCTGCGAGACCCCATTCACGAAAATGTACTGTCCCTATGCATAAATTCATTGTCTAATACCGTTCCCAGGTACGTCACAATATATATATTATTATATAGATATATTATATATAATATTATAAATATATATATATATATATATATTGTTTCAGTAGTATAGATTTCTATTTGCTGTTCTTACAAGCCACCTATCTTTATAAATGAGGTCTCTAAAGAATGAGAGTTTCACGGAGACATGACGAATTGCACTTTGACTTTGAAAATATGAAGGATTTGTTTTAAAAAAACGGATAGAAATATTCATGTCAATGCAACCCGCGACACTCAGCCAGCTATATCGTTAAATAACTCATAAACAAAGCGGTCAAGGGCTTTAAAAACTAAAATTTTCCGGCCAAAAGCCTTCCTATTCGGTGAATATTCTCGGACATTCTATTAAATGTTTGCTGGTTCAACAGTTATCGATACTAACAATGCCATCTATATTTCAACCCTCGGTGATGGTGGCCATCTTTATGACGTACGCGGAGAAAGGATCGATTCCACTCTTATACTATTTATGTATTTAGTGTACGGCGTGGTTTGCGCAGACTGACGAGGTTATTTGCACAATTATTCATTCAAGATTCGCACTCATAGCGACAACTAGAAGTACTATTAATAGTTGCATGATACCGATAAAGATTGTTTCTTATACGTGTAGTGAAAACATTTATTTTATGATATGCCGGGGTCTAAAAGTGCTATGAACGTAATTGTGGAGGGATTGAGTGCACAGTGAAGAACGAAGAAGTGTCTTGTTAGGTTTGGCCTGTGTTTTTCCAGTTACAGTATTTTTGTTATCAGCAGTTATTCGGTTAAACTTTCAAGTCAGCGGGTTCAGTCTCGTAGCTTTCTCAAGATCAGAAAGCTTTTTTAATATTTTTGTTACTATCACGAAAAGTGAAAGGCTAACTGTCAAAGAATTTTGAATAATTACTTCAATTTTTTGAGGAAGTATAGTTCCAAGAAATCTCTCAATAATACTGAATAAACCTTTATGGAAAATTTCTTTTCAACATCAATTGCATTGTTTTTTATTTCTATTTTAGATTGTGTTAGAACATTGGAAATTGCCTTTCTACATTTTTTAATAAATAAATACATTTCGTTAACAACTTTCCCTTTTAGAATGGAAAGAGAAGAGTAGGGAAGAGTGTGGAAATACATGCGAGAGTTCTCGCACGGGTACGCGGAGGAAGTAGGGGAAAACATCTGCTCTGGCACAACACATATAACACACTTTTTAAATTAACTGTAGTAAAATATCTTGAAATTATTGAACAACAAAGACCGAAACGCGCTATCCTACAATCCTGTATGAATTTTTTAAAAAAAATAAAAAAGTAACCAAATTTAAAATTAAAAAAAAATAATAGTTCAAATCACTCGACAACTGCCAACGATCACACCACCGCGGGCCACCGCGGCGCGTGGGAATGAGCCGTTCCTTCAGCCGCGCCCCCGCCGCGTCGCCTCCGCCCCCGCGCCACCCCCGCGCCGGCCAACCCACCCGTGCCCGTCGCCGCATCGTCTTCCTCGCCGCGCGGCTGTTTTCATTTGAAACTTTATCTTATTAAGCGGATCTGCCAATAGTCCATTCAAAACAACTCTTTTTAAAGCCGTCTTTTTATTCTCTCACCGCAGTTATGAATTGGTATCTCTATATTCTTCCTTTCTAAAGACACATTTTAGATAACGCGTTTCAAAGGGGTAAAAATTAAGGTTTTGATTTTTTTAAAGCAGGAGCCTTTTTATTCATCACAATTAATCGTGATGTAATTCTCGTTGCTTCAAAAATCGCAAACGTGAGCTTTTGCGCTAGCATGAAGGGGAAGCTTTTCGGTAACATTCCTACCTCAAAAAGGTTGCGTGCCCTTTGGGGTAGGAGAAAAAATGTTTTTAAACGCTCTTCATACACAAGGATGTCTTTTCCATTCATTTAAATTTGAAGAGTCGTAGTGACTTTTACCTGAGTCCGGACGTGGAATTCATCCTGGATACATATCTTGGAGCGCATTTCCGAGAAAACGATGCGTCTGTAGAAAAGGGCTATTATTACATCCATTTTTTTAAATTAACTGGTGATTGTTTATGCCCTTTAATGCCCCTGGACTTTGCCGTAGGACTTAACTACGGATCTTCGGCTCAGAAATGAATCATTCGAACCTTCTGTATTCAAGCGAGCGGAAATTCTGTCAGATGCTTCGCAAAGAGATAAGGCCAGCAATACAAACCCGTGCCAGGTTACATGAATGTGGCTTTACAAAACTTATTCTACAATTTTTTGAAGTTCCTGGATGAGAGTGTATTTGATTCACTTAAAAAGATACAATCTGTAATCGATATTGACTGGACTTGCAGATCGTATGTTCTTTTCGAAATCGAATAAAAAGTACTTCAACAATAAAGTAATTATTTTATTTCGAAGATGAATATTTACAAGTTCCCGCTAATTCTGAAATTAAAACTTAATTTTTTTAAATTAGATAATAAATTAATTTAATATTAATATACCGTATGAAAATTATTAATCGTCAGGAATCCCACAACATAATGTTGCTTAATTTTACAAAGAATTTAGAGCAAACAATTTATTTTTTGCGGAAGTAACGTTAATTATCTTATATCTATCATCTTATATTTGTATATCTACCTTCTCTCATTAAATTTCACTTTCCTGGAGAACAGAAAGAAACTGTTATTCTAATGCACTCATATTGTGTTTAATTTATTTATTAGTTTATTTTTGATAAATTAATAATTACTAGGCATTGGATGTTTAGGCAATAAGAACTTACGTTTGACGCCTAAAAAGGCACTAAAATGCTTTGAAATAAGCATCAAAAGGCAATAAAAACTTAAAATTGGAAGAAAAAGCACCAATATGTCACTGCACTTGCACCTAAAATTAGCCAATATCAAAAAACAATATAACAAGCGGGCAGAATGAAGACGCATTTCACGCCCGGCAGAGATATATAACGATCGGTCTGGTACCCTGCGCACTTCCCAGAAGAACATCGGACATGGAAAAAGATCCATGTCGGATGTCGAGATCATCGCGTTGCCTTCTGAGACACCAGTACTTTGTTTACATCGCAAATATGTGCTCATCATTCATCTAAGCACCCGCGGCTCAATCAAGGGCCCAGATCCCACCGTTTGTTTGCTTTCTTAATTTTTTTGTTTATTGCAAAGAAATGTGATCTTAAGCCACAATGCAAGCTTTTCAGATCAAAAAATTCCATATGATGTGTAAATCGAAATAAAAGCTTCAGTTTAGACAAAAAATAGAGATTCGTTACCATTAGACAATTAATGTGCTTGGTAGAGCTGAAAGTGATTTAAACGTGTATTTGTATCCAAGACCTAAACAAAATATTCTTTAAAGGAAAACAAGCATTTAAAAATAAAAAAATATATCTAAAAAGTCATTTACGTTATAAAAAGACCAACAAAGACAAAATAAAAGTTCGTCAGAACGTTTAACTTTCCATAATTCATATACATATATTAATTGCCTCTACATGTTTTCATTAGAATGAAAAAGGCATTTTCCTAAACATCCGATGTCTAATAATTACACAATTCAATATAATTTTTGGATATAGAAGAAAATTGCTGTCAATCACTTTTATCAATTCTTCATTGGTAAATTGTTATTGCACGTCACTATATTCAAGAAAACTACAAATAGTTTGAAAAGGCTGATTCTATGATTTGTGGTCCTGACCTCTGTGGGGGCTAGTGCAATGCTTTCATGCAGATCAAATAATACTGTACATCAACAGCTAACAAGTAGGCGACATACTACAGAACGTCCCAATTCATCATTACGATTTCTCGTCAAAATATAGTTTCTCACTAGGGTGTACTAGATTGCGTTTTCAAGGAGGCTTTTTGATTTGTTTCTTCGCGAAGTTTCGAGGTATCTCCTTTCCACAAGTTTTAAAGACAAAGTGAAGTATAGATAAACATAGTTGAGATAATTCAGCCTCTCCTTAAGCTCTCTATACATAAGCCTATACTTATCATGGGCTTCTATTTGTGTGTTATATTTAAATATAAAAACAACAACTTACCATCCTGACGCATCTCATTCGCTTCAACGAAGGATTTCACAAAAGTTGTCTGCGTTCTATGGTATGCGCTGACTTCAGTAATTGGATTGTTGGGATTTAATGGAAGGAGCTCCCCCTTAGAGGGAGCAACGTGAGCAACAGATCTTTGGTGCCCAACACTAAAAAATTGCGTTTCCAGAAGAATGTTTAGGTGATAGCGAAAAATGGTTTTCGCCACTGTCATCAGGGAACTGAACTACATAAAAATCACATATATTTGTTCTGCAGCAAATTTCATTGTCGTACTGTGTTATTATTGCTTTACCTCCTCCTAGGGTGATGGTTATCATACCCTTGACCACGGACAGTATATTTTTACTTTCTCGCGCTTAAGGTGGTTAGAGCGACATTATGTTTAAGATGCCTTTTTTTATTGTATTAATCGAAAGATGATAGGTTCTTCTATGTGCTGGTAGAGTTTGAATCGATTTTACCTTCTAGTTTTCTATTTGAGTGCAACATCAAGATAAACGATTACAAAAGACTATGCTACTTGCAAATCTCTTTTGAAGATTTTACCTCCAACAATGATATAATTTTATTATTGAAGATCTCAATAATACAGTTCTCAGAATTATATGTTGCAGTAATTTCATTTTATCAGCTTTAGTTTGAAATGTACTTTACACAATAATCTGCATCTAAATCAATATCATAACATGATATAAAATTATTCTGAAAACCAGCAAGTAGTTTCTATGAATTATACTATCGCGCCGCTGGAAATATTATGGCACATTGCAATTGCAAACATAGTAGTTAAATTTCAATCAAAACTATTAATATATTAAAACTTTATCATAAAAAGGGGGAATGACAAAAACAAACAAAAATATATATATTGTGATGAGAATAATAATAAAGCGGTAGGAGTCAATGATTACAATTTCTGTCACGTTTAATATAAAGCTTTTTACAATGTTGGAGAGAATAAAACTGTTGATATTGTTGTTAAGCAATTGATTAATCTAAAGTTTGTCGTACTATTTGCTAAGGCAATTCAAGAAATAAAAATTGGAGTGAAACAAACGAAAAATTTTTTGAAAACGTCACTGTTGAAGTATTGGGGGAATTATTTCGTTTTCTCTCAAATTCCGCTTTGGAAATAAATCTTCCACAAATTCGCTCAGATTGTCATATTTACCGCGTGTCGTCTAGGCAACGAAAATGATTCGAAACAACGAAACTTTGAAGAAGCATGAGCCCTGAGCAGTCATGCCAATCTCAAGGACATTACGGTGTTGCCCAATTTACTAAAGACTTTTCGCCTCATTCAAGCATGGAAATGTTTGCCATTATTAGCGATCACTGTGCAAAAAATATAGATTTATAACTATAATGTTACTTTTTTTGATTTTGCTCGTACTAATTGTGTAATAGTGCCTTTTTATGTTCAATCCTATGCTTAACTTTTCATTCCTTGGCCATGCGATCGGTTGGTACTAGTTAATGAACTAGTCAACGGTAGCTCTTCATGTGGTATTAAACTATTTTTATTTTATATCTATGAAACAAAATTAATTCGAATAATTAAATAAAACTCAGCATAAAAGTCCTTATTTTGTTCACGTAGGCCTCACAATACCCACTTCTCTCGCAAATAAATATTTTTGAAAGTAATATGGACTCTATCTACTAGGAAATATCTCGCTCAAACCATCTTAAGAAGACAAAGTTACGTAAAACTGCGTGAAAAAAACGTGAACTTTCGGTAGATAAATTCATATTTCAGGGCCCTGGTAACAAAAACAAATGGATAAATCCATATGCTAAATTTAGAAAAAAAATCCTCTATCACGTTGTGTAGCAAGAATCCCAATTTTGTGGGCCTTTGATGCTGAAAAATCGATTGACGGTAAAACGTCTGTACATCTGTCTGTGAACAATCCTAGCGGGTAAACCGTTCAGCCGATTTTCTCCAAAATTGATATTCCCCAATCAATGTGGCTGATGACGCGGCTCCTTGAATTTGAAATTGATATTTTAATTATGGGGGTACTTTACATGAAGCCCCCGGTAAATTTTCAAATTTGTTTATAAAAATGACACCATCGATTTTGTTTAAATTTTGTTGTTTGATAATCTGAAGAACGTTGAAGAGAATGGCGCAGGTTTCATGTAGATTGAAAATTCTGATTTTTCGAAAAATGCAAAACTTCAAAATATTTATCGGCGTCTTCCTACAACAAAAATATTAAAGATAGATATTTTTCCCTTAATTAAATCTGTTCTTTAAAGATAGATTTTGAAATAAAGTAGTGTACAATTTTTCCAATATTTGAGTATTTTTCGCCTAATCTTGCGTGAAATAAAGACAATTTTTAATTTTTGTTTAAACACTTTTTCCTGAAAAATGGCTTCATTGTTTTTGACGACATTTTGTTGGTGGATAGTCAAAAGGACATTTTAGAAAATGGTGTAGGTCTCATGTTGGTTGAAATCCTTGATTTTTCGAGAACTGAAAAAATTCAGGTTTTTTGGCGTCTTCCTACAGCTACAATTTTGTGCTAAGATGGCAAAATGATATAAGTTACGTTTTCATGACATGAGACACCTAATGACCAAAGTCACTCTTGTTTGTTAATGTTTAGAAGTAGGGAAAAGTTGCATTTGTTTTGTAGTGTATGAAAAAACATGGTGGCAAGTTGCTAAAAGACAAAAGGCTCAGAGTAATATTCCATGACATTATGATGCTTAAAAGTGCTGTCATGGAAAATTTTTAAAAAGTGAAATTTAACATTTTGTCATCTTAGCAAAGAATTATGAAGATACATTTTTTCTTAATGAAATGTGATCATCAAAAACTGATTTTCAAATTAGGTCCTGATCAATTTTTCGAAACTATGAGTAATTTTGGAGTAATTGGGCGTCAAAGTTAGTCGCCCGCTCTGAAAATACTGCGCTTCTTGATCGTAATTTTGGATGTTTTGAGACGTTTGGATGCTATGTAAGTTAGAATGTGTGTAGTATTACATATTTCCTATATCTTTGTTCGTATCCTACATTGGAGCTTTTGTTATATGTTTACCAATCAATATTTTAGAAGTTATTTAAAACGAATTTGAAATAAATATGAAATCAAGATTGCCAACCTTCAGAATCCCCCCCCCCATTTACACACTTGGATGTTACGTAAGTTAAAATTTATATATTATTTCAAATTTCATTTTAATTTTATTATTTATATTATATTTATGTTACTTCATTTTAAATAGCATACTTTAATTGTGCTGAATGTGGAAAAAAATAGATAAGCGGTCATTGTTGTTACCCATTGTTAGTTGTAACGCCGCACAGATAACACGATAATGACAGCTGCTTTTCGTTCGCAAAAAGAAAAACAAGTACTTTTATATATTTGTAGAATATTACAATACCACAGTGTTTAATAATTACTATTATATAATTTTCGATCTATTTGTTTTCCAACACTATCAGTATCGTATTATTTATTAACTTTTAATTATTTTCTCGCATACTGCTTATTTTTCGCATCAAATATTCTAAGATTTCAGATGAGTTTTGAAAATACTAATTCGGAGGGAAATGTATAAAGAGTATTACATAGCGATTACTAATGGCGAGAAAGTAGTGTTTTAGCACCACTAGTTAATATTTAAATAAAATCAGCTAAATGATCAATCACGAAATTCGTTAGTCCAGCACCTGTTGAATCGATAATTTTACAGACACCTAAAGAGTGTTGTTTAATTTCAACTTTTTGTGTTTCACTATTTTACGAAACGAAACTTATAATAATGATTATTGTTCCTGATTGCTGGAGTCAGGAGTGCAATGGATCATTATAGAAAAATATTTCCTATTTTGCATCATTTGTAATTCAATAAGTAACATACAATTAATTAAATAAGTAAAACGACACCGAGCCGTTTCTGCAAAAGGATCGATCGATACTCATTCGAAAACCGGTGGTAATCGCCCTATAAACTGTTGTTAGTTTCACGTTACCGGTGAAGTGTGAAACATTTGATATTTTTGGTTATACTTCAACGTATCTTACTAGC
>BOPP01000020.1:1824079-1833049 GCA_017312745.1 Gryllus bimaculatus
TTTATTTTAATTTTTTTCACTCTTTCTTTCTCTTTTAACGCGAATCGAATTTCAACTCTCCCAACTCTCTTGCTCGTGGAAGATAATTATCTGCTATTGTTAAAACATTTTATTACAAGAATATAAATTTTCATTTTATTCACCAAGTTCCTCCTTTCAGAATCGTAACTCTTGTTCAGTACAAAATTTATTGGAGGTTGCAACAAAAATAGCACAAACAGTTCTACTCAGATATTCCAGGGAATACACATAAGCATGGGAGCCTTGTGACGCAGTGCGGACACGGTCCACTTTACAGGCAAGGCGGGGCGGGACCTACCCGGCGCCTTCGCGTCGGCCACAGGAGCAAGAGCAGCGGCGGTGCGACATCGGTAAACACCTCACGCCCACATGAGGGTTTCATTTGGCATGCTCGCGGGAACTTGTGATGCAAAACGAGGGCCCAACGAGCAGCTCTCGATGGTAGTTTTATAGGCAGAGGCGGTTTCTTTTCCCTTTTACCCTTTCTCCTTCTTCCCTCACTTCATCTACTTAATTTCTTTCCAGCCTATCAAATTCCTAAAACATCCTTCAGCATCGCAATTTGTTTGCGATGATCTTTGTTTCTGACACCAGCCAATTGAATTAATACACTGCTCGTGAAAATTGTATCGCCAGGAAGGTTATACATGGTCAAAATTAACTTAATTCCACGGGCAATGACTGTTTGGAGGAGAATTCTAGCCGTCGGCTGCTCCCAGCAGTAGTTTTCAGTGGTTTCTCCACTCAACACGAGGCGAATGCCGGAGCAGTGCCTTAACAAACAGGCCACGGATCGCGCGCTCGAATACTTACCTCTCACTTACGCTAACCCCCCTCCCACATACACACACACATCCACAACACTAGCACACATATCGGGAAATCAATCGAGAGCTTAGAGCTTGTCTCGTGTGGAGTGATGACCTGCTGATGGGAGATACTTGGATGATGAAAACACTATCCTGCTAGGATAGAACACCGCCACCTACCGTGTTAAAAAATGCACTACACGTACAATGCTTTAGATAGTTCGACCTTAGCAGTTGACGCGCCCGGAAACTGTAATCAATCGATCAACTAATCCAGAAAGTATTAAGAGAAGTTGCTGGAGCACCGAGGCGAACAAATTGCTTATTAACCAACCATAACTCAGATTGCGTGGGGACCGACAAATCAGACGAACACGAAGTCATGGACGCACTGATATGCATCGCTAACGTAACGGAGAAGTCTTGCTCATTTCTCGCCTCATATGGCTGGGAATTATACTGCTGCAATATGGCATTCTGAGTTGCTTGAAGAAGGGCCAGTACTTGGATTCTATTTGCAACGTCTCTGGTACAGTTGTCGCTGTTCGGATAGCCGTCAATATACAGGAGACGAGATCGCACGTTGCTCCCAAAGATGTCAATCCATCTCTCTTGGATATTCAACCACGCTGTGTGCATTCCTTTTGTGGATTCGTGCTTTTAGAGCACATTCATAAATTCGCATTAGAAAATCGAAACGAAAACATGTTATATGTTAAAAATGCATTTAGTTGAGAAGGGTCGTAGAGAGTATTTTTCATGTAATGGAGTCTGATTAAAATTAAAACAACTGCAAAAATCCCCAATAATGTACACGTGAATCCCAGTAAGTAATTTAAACAAAAAACATATTCTTCCTTTAAGCATTGGAACTGAATTGAATTGAAGATGTAAGTTAATTAAAGTAATGAAACCTCTTCACCATTAAAATGTATGCATGAAAATAATTCAGTTGTTGTTCGGATATCGTTTTAATTTACTCCGGATTCACATTCTTGGGCAAATTTGTTTACAAAATAATGAGTGTGTAATGTACTAAAACAGTATATTTTAATAACAATGTAACTAAAATAAATTCTAGAGATGTTTAAATTTGAATTTGTTATAGCACAGTGAGTTGAAACTTCGAGCAGACAACGAAACCGAAATTAACTACATGACGCACCTATCCCATTCTCTCTGTCGACACAGCTGTTGTGAGCATGTAGTGACGTCGGCGGGGTCACCTTCGGTCAAGATTGCTTACAGCATCACAAGAATACGTAGCAAGGAATGTAGAAAGTGTACATGAAAAGCATTTCTGTCTACCGTGCGCTTTCGCATTCACTGAAACCAGCATCAACGACTAGCACACTCGCGGGTGTTTTCAAACTGTAAATTATTATTATTATTATTATTATTATTATTATTATTATTATTATTATTATTATAAACAGATAAAATTATCATCAACCATGGTATCCAAGGAGATTCTCACATTGGTTTTGCTTGGCTCTGAAACCGCTGTCCATCATCCTCAACCCTAGTAAATATGGCTATGAAATAGAACCAGAACTCCTGAAACAGACTTCCCCATCTGGCATATATGGATGATTTAACACTATTTGACACAACAGCTAGTTCGTTGAAGCAGCTCCTTAGAAATTAAGTCAGCGATTTTCAGCCAGAAAAACTACCGACGATTCCTTGTCGTTTCACTTACAATATCAACTAAACTCCCAAGCTCCAAGTCAAGTCGAACGAATGTAAACTGGACGTCCTCAGTCTCCTGTTTTTCCTTCCTTTCTCCGCTTCCCGGCCTGGTTCCACCAAGGAATCACTGGACGTCACCGACTCAGAGCGACGGCGCGGCATGACGTCACTGCGGTGACGCGGCGCGGCGCGGCACCTGGCGGGCTCGCCATCTGGCGGCGCGGGGGCGCAGCGTGAGGTCAGCGAATCCTGTCCTGCAGGGCGCTAAGCTACGATGAAGGCTGTGAAAGATTTGTACTGGAGGATGGCGATGGACGGGGCTACAGACTCACGTGGGGTTCTGCCCGGGAGGGTAAGTTCAGTCGATATTCATATTGCTTTCCTAGGTAGCCTGCATAGAGTTTACGAGTTATTGAGTTTATGGGGATATAGCGCTTCCATTACTTCAATGAACTCCATCATATCCTTCACAATCCTGAAAAAAGGGTATAATCGACGAAATACGCAGTCCTAGCACCTCCAAATATATCTACAATAATTCTTAGCTTTAGCACTTCAACATTTATTTAAACTATGATAGAAACGTCGATAGAGGAGAGAATAATCAACAAACACAAGGAATTGTAATGTCTTTTAAAAATAACGGTGCATTTCATAATGGTTAACTACAATAATTATTGAAGTATGTTAAGTCATTTTGTAAATATTATAGATGAAGAAGACCAGACATTACAATCGTATTACAAATGTAAAAAATTACCCCTAAGAATTTTGGATTTCTTCTTTGTCTTTGATTTCAATTAACTATTACAAAAATGTAAAAGTAATTAAACAACGAAATTCATTATATTGTACGCTATCAAAGATCATTTAAAAAACTGGGAGGGCAGAGAAAACTCTGAAAAATGAAGATGAACAATGCTAAATATTCAATCCGAAAATAATTTTCAAACGTAAAATTTTTAACTGTGATGAGAATTTAAAAAATGTCTAAGAAGAGTCCACAGTGTCCGTCCAAGCATGAAGGCTGTTTGGATTACTATCTGGCAACCTAAGGCTAAATAATGCCACTGAATACAATGGTTTGCTACAGAAAATATACTGCAAAATATGAGACACTAAAAATTGCTCATTCGTTACTTACTTATTTGTATTAACGATTAATGTTTTTAATGAATTATAGAGAATCACTTTATGTACTTGTCCAGAACCGTTCTTTTTTACAATAAGGCACTTCATTAGAAAGTCATGTATTTAACACACTATTTTCTTGCTGTAACTTCGAAAAGAACAGCATGATCGTGTTAATGAAACATGAGTAGTAAATGCACTGACTTCCTGAAGTGATTATCCCAAATCGAAGAACCAAATATTCCGTTTTAATAAAATTTCTCTGCCAACCCTGTAGAAAGGCATGGATTTGCGAGCGATGCGTTGCCAACCTGTAGTTTAGAAAGTCCTAATATTAAAATTCAATCACAAACGGAAATATATTATCTGAAACATAGGCCTACTTGTATTGTTCCCTCTTTTGTGTCTCAACCTTACAGAGGATAATGTGTAGGGCTTTTCTTTCAATCTTGCTTCAACTCTGAGTGAGAATGGGCTTTCAACCTTAAATTCCTGAAATCTTCAATTTTGTTGACTACAGAGATTTGTGTCCTTTAGGCAGAAGAAGTTATTTATTTTGTACAATTAATATTGCGGAGCTTTCAGAGACGGCTTGTTTCAGAACATAAAGACATCTTGGATCTTCCGAGGTAAGAGACATTAAGATGTCGGGAGAAAACAATATATATGTTTGGCACTGGTTTGTTAATCACTCATTTCACAAGTGGATGCATGACGATGATATTTATTGAAGAAATATTTCGCAACAAACAGAAACTGATATTTGCCAACACGCTGATAACCTCATTTAGCATGCTATCCTGACATTATGAGTAACGTGGAGCGTCTTGGATGATTCCCAGCATTTCCCTCCCCCTTCTACGCAAGCTCAAAACATCAATTACAAAAAAACTACGAAACGATGTAGAGTTCCCACGCGCTCATCGGTGTCATCATTAAGAGCTGCCGTCTTTTATCACAGAACAATGCAGTAATCCCTGCGGTGGCTGCGGGACGCGCCCCGAGCGAATTTTAAGCGACGTCTGCCGTGCGCCGCCCCGTTAACAAGGCCGGCGTTAAGTGCCTGCAAATAAGAGCCCTTCTGCAGAGCAAAGAGCGGGAGGCAGTCTGGGGCTCAGAGGAGCCTAACGACCCGCCATGCGACGATCATCGCCGTTTGGCGAGCGATACGCTTGTGCCAGGCCGTTGCCGAGAGGTGGAAGAAACCCTTCAGGTTACTTGCTCTCGGATTTTGGCTTAGGGTTGCGTGCGATTGAATTGGTATTGAACTCTAGAGACGATTGTTTGATTCTTTCGGGTTCTCGAGCATGTAAACTGCTGTAGTCATTAGTTCCGTAACTGTAGGGCATATTTTATCAGAGGAGGTGGCGGTGTCCTTCCCCAGCTGGATGGCAAGAGCCGGCGCAGGCCTTCAGTCGTTTGGCAGAGTTTTCTTCATCCAAGTATCTCCCACTAGCAGGTCACCGCTTCGGTCAGGACAAACCCTTAAGCTTCCCAACAGGTGTGTTAATGTATTGGATGTAAGTGTGTGTGTGTGTGTGAGAGAGAGAGAGAGAGAGAGAGAGAGTGAGTGAGAGAGCGAGAGAGTGAGAGTGAGAGTGAAAATACGATAGGCTGTGCGCTGTTTGTTAAGGTACTGCACCAGCATTCACCTGATGTTCTTTGGAGAATTACATATCAGCTTATCTGGCTAGTTGATCTAGCTAATGCCGACGTTGGGGCTCGAACTCTAGGACCCTCCGATCAGAGGCACATCAGTTGATGGCCTGAGCCATTTTCCTCAAGCGGTACAAGCTTGCTACTTACCTCAACTTCTTCAAATATAATGAATAGGGTCCGGATGACATGCCATTTTAAATTTCTCGCACTTACACATAAGAAGAGAAAGTATTGAAATCGTGCGCCCGGAGGGACTTTTCGACACAAAAACTGTTACTGCCGGGCCCTGATTAGGATTAAACATGGATAAATCTAGTTTCTAAATTAAGAAAAAAATTACCCTAACACTTGGTGTTGCCAGAAACCATGTTTTGTTCGTCCTTCATACCAAAAAACCGACTGACGGCAAAACGTTTGTCTGCCCGTCCGTCTGTGCACAACGCGAGCCCATAAACCGTTCAGCCGTTTTCCTCAAAAATTTATATTCCCCAATCGTTTTAGCTGATGTCGTGGACCCTGGAATTTCAAACCGATATTTTAATTTTGGAACGGGGGAATTTTTTACATGAATTCCCTGGGACATTTTCAAAAACCTAGCATCATTTTTTTTAATTAAATTTTGTTGTTGAGTAGTTTAAGAGAATGGTGCAGGTATACCCGATTTTTCGAAAAACGGAAAAATCATTAAAATTGGAGATAGAGATTTTTGTCGATGTACAAGAACTTATAGTTGACGGTCTGCCAACGCTATAATGACTTTCATCGTTTCTTCGAACCGGAGGTAAATAATTTTAAAGTGTTGTTTTACATAGACCATCATTCATAAAATTTTAATATAGTTGAATTTAAGATATCATACAATTGTAGAGTGCAAGCAACTCCACTTAGAAACTGTATCTAGGGGATATATCGAGGTCCAATTTAATTATTTATTAATTATTTTAATTAATAAGATCATAATATTTATTAATTGATTAATTCCAAAAGTAATATCCTTGTGAATAATTTGGAATATTTATTAATTTAAGCATTTCTTTCAGGGCCTAGATACCGTTCTAATTTCTAAGATTTGCAAAATTGATGGATATGCGCGCGGTGTTCCTTTCTATTTTTCCTTTCATTAAAATATGCGAAATATAAACGGGCTATTATATCACTTATTAATGTTTATTAATTGTCTGTTTAGTTGTTATTTATTTTTTGTATCTTTTAATTTCAGACAATCATTGAATAGATTAAATCAGAAGCACGTCACTTGAAAACTTATATATTTGGATTCCATTAAAATGATTTTTCTACATATACTACGTTTCGCAGTATGGTTTATCTCTTCCTCAGATATATTTAATGTGAATGCAGTTGTCATTTCATGTTTACATATGTTGTAACACAAGCAATAGTGCTAACATTTACGTTCATAACAGGATATATTCATAATAACATACATAATAGCATTCATAATGGATGGCAATAGCAATCATTTATATTGGATTGCATTTATTTATGGATGTTTCATTAATTTGTAAAATATATCCTTTATTGTTTTTATGATGTGCTAGAAATAAAGAAAAATATAATAATTTTCATTCATTTTTTTTATTTATTTATTTTTTTCCATTAAACTAACGTACGGACTTGGCAGTAAAGATGTTTTAGCAGTATTTCTGCTTTACTGTTCTACGGAGCATCCATAACTAATTAGTTTCTTAATAAATTATGAAGAGACTGGTTATGGTTTTGTTTGGTTGTAAGTTCATTTAAATAAAATAAAACATTTAAGAATGAACTTAAAATATCTTCGTGACATGACGGCAAATAATTTATGTATTCGAAACAAGCAATAGTGTTCCATAAAGATCGCCTTAGAAGAACTTTCATAAATCCACAACAAAGCAAACTGAAAAGTTCTATTATGGGAAAGATAACGCTTTTTGAAACAATTGATAAGAAAGTATTGCTGAGGTGTAAATGATCGATTTATAGTCGATCTTACTTCTAATAATTGCTTTATAAGTAAGAAACAAGATGTCTATATCGGCGCCCCAGTTGATGTGGTTAAGCCGTTTTGTACAGTTGTTCAACATCTTCTGAATATATTGCTTCCAGCTCAATTTGTTATCAAAGTATAAGCCTAGGGTTTTAGTGGGTAGGACCCACCGGTAGGAAGTGAGAGCCAGTGAGAGATGCGGTAATGTATGTTACCTATTCCCCGAAAAAAGGATACATTCTGATTTTTTAGCGGAGAATTTAAATCCTGACTTCAGGGAAAGTCAGGATTTAAATTCCACCAGAAAGTTTGTCAAGGGCTTCTTGCATGTACGTTTATTTTGCCTTTACATAGGACAATGATATCACCCGCGTATTTCCTTATTGTAACTGGTAAGGCAATATCCTTATCTACGTGTGTCCGTGACGTTGGCACCGCCACAACAACCAAAACCACGGAAACCATTACCATTCGTTTGTACCTGGCTTGTACTCATTTGTACCACAAAAACATTCGTTTGTACCAAAACCACTTACAAGATAGATCACTTTTATGGTGGTGGTGCCAACTTCACACTGGCACTATTGTAAAAATATTTGAAAACATTATAAATCGTTTGTACCGGATAGTTCCACCAGAATTTTCGTTTGTACCAAAAACTGAGGACACTGTCATTTAATGAGACGTTGGGAGGTGAACCGCAACTCTACCACCATTCTCGTCACAGCTACCGTAGAAAAGAGTAAAATCATACTCAATCGATTGTACCTGCATTGTTCCGGATAGTTAGACCAGAATTTTCGTTTGTACCAGAAAACTAATGAAGATGCAGCCATTTTAATGAGGCGGCGGGAGGTGAACCGGAACCCTACCACCATTCTCGACACTGCAACCGTAGAAAATGGTGAAATCATCCTCAATCGATTGTACCTGGTGTGTACCGCATAGTTCCACCTGAAATGTTCACCACAGAATTTGAGTTACGTGTTTGATTTCTTCGCTCAAACATATATTATAATATCAGCCGTGTGAGTACTATGTAATGCAATGTTCCTGTAACGTGTCTCGGCACCTATGTAATTTCAGCCGATTTCACGATAAATAAAGCCGAAGATTTTATTTTAAAGAACAGTGCAAACCCAAAGTTTGGAAGCTGAGTTTACTTGAACAAAATGTAGAAGTTTCGATTACATCAGTAACATAGTATCTAACAGCTTAACTCGATTATCTGAAGTGGTTTAGATCAAGTTTTTTAGTTTTTTTCTTTGCTTTAGGGCATTTCAAAGCATTTTATTTATAATTTTTAGCATTATTTTAGTTCATCAAAATTCACCCCCTTCTCAAGACCATACACGACCTCCTCGCAACTACTGGTTGCGGACAATTATTTAATGAAGGTAAAAAGTGTAATTTTCGTAGGTTTGAACGGAGTATTAAGGTTGGGGTGAGAATTAGGGTTTTTTTTCGCTGTGGTGGGGGTGCCAACTTCAGGGACATGTATTTATTACTCAAAGGTGAAAATATTAGTTTTAATATTTCTTTGCTCAGCATTGCTTTCCTCGAGGTACGTAAGAACGCAGAAAAAAATTCAAATACAATTTAGTATACAAATAAGGTAAGTTTTCAATTTTTGTACCCCAGTAGGGTTGCCACTTTCGAGATGGAAGCCAC
>BOPP01000020.1:1847027-1865198 GCA_017312745.1 Gryllus bimaculatus
CCCTAACAAACGGGACACGGATCGCGCGCGATCTCACGTTCCTCTTCCTTGTCTAATCCTCACCCCTTACACACACACACACACACATACACAGTAACTCGCTCTACGCTACCACACATGCCGGGAGACCCGTCGGGAGCAGAGAGCTTGTCCCGTCTGGGACGGACGGTGCCCCGCTTATGGGAGATACCTGGTTGGGGAAAACCCTGCTAGCCGGATCACCCCATATAGCGGGGGAAAGATCACCGCCACCTCCCGAGCAAAAACATGCATTACACTTACGGGATTAATGACCCTGATAGTTGACATGCCCAGAATCGCTAAACAACCAATCAAATGGTGAGCGTAAGCCATTTTCCCAAACATTGGAGATCACCGATGCAGTATTTGGTTTCGTCTCTTTCCCTACCTTCGCCTTCTAGAAACGACGCTGCGTTAGTCGCGGCCGCTGAGGTGACCTGGGCGTGCCCTCATCATTACGGGAAGTGGGTCAACGCGGCGCAGAATCCGTGTCAGCCGTGCGTCGATCCCGTGGTCTCCCAGACATGCGGCCAACGCCCCGCTGTGCCACCGACGCTCCCGGGATTGGAAATTCTGTCTGCGCCGGGAATCTAAAAGGAAACCGTTTTGCTGTATCTTTGCCAAGCCATCTGTAGAATACCAAGCTTTCCGTCTTCGTGTACATTTCGTTTTCTGATTCTTCAGTGAATTGTTTTGTTTTGTTTTTCAGTTTTCTCTTACTTCCCGGAGAGAAGTTTATGTAAAGTTACAAAAAAATGGCCAATATTTGTATTGAAAAACTCTCTTTTTGATCCCGGATATAAAACAGTTACTTTGTCTCTTTGTGAATGTATAACTTCCTTGCATAAATTTCGTATAGTCAATTTGCAGGTTTTGGGAGACCTTGGAAGATAAGAGTTTTTCAAGCTACTTTTTCAAACTTTTTTCGAAAATGGTTTACGCGAAAAGAGCAAAGTAAGGTTTTAAAAGTGACTCATATTCTATTTTCACTTAAACCTTCAAAATTTCCGAAATTGCGAAAATTTAATTTTGTTGGGAAAATGTGCTCACATTTTCAATATTGAATTTTAGATATTTCTTTCTTAAAGTTTCTAGATATTTAGTCTCTAAATCATTTTGAATAAATGCTTTTCAAGTTATTAATAATTTTACATTATTTTGGAGTATAAAATTCAAGAAGAACAACAAATTTCGAATTCATTTTGGAGAAATAAACATAAATTACAAACATTTTCCACTTACTTTATTACAAAGTTAGACTTCAGTGAGGCTGATTACTATTGTTACGTAAAGATATCGTAAATATTAGTTTTGTCACTAAAATGTAGGCAATCATTTGTCAACAGATACTATTATAGGCACATTGTGTGAAGAATGTTTAAATCACAAATTTATTTCAGGGTTCTTAAGAAGACCATCAACCGGCAAAGGTGGCTTGCAGCACCAACTGATACCAAAGCAGCGCTGCTGCTCCGGCGGTCCTAGGGTTCGAGTTGTGACGGTGGCAGGATTTTTGACACGAGGTTCGCATCAACTAGGTCGAATTCAGCCGCTGACTGGAAGAGAATTATAGCGGAGCGCTGCTTTGATAGCTTTCCGTGTTTTCTCCGATTAATATGAGGTGAATGCCGGAGCAGCACTCTAACAAACGGGTCACGGACCGCGCGCGATCTTTCCTTCCTCTTCCTTGTCCTATCTTCATGCCTTACACACACTTGCACTCACATGCACTACTCAACCACACTTGTTGAACGATCACTCGGAAGCTTAGAGTGTATTCCGGCTGGGGCGCAGGCCGCCTTAGGTCGAGGCCGGATCTCGCCATTCGGGTGGGGAAGATCACCGCCGCCTCCCACGATCAAAATATGCACCACTCTTACGGGAATAATTACTTAGCAGTTGATGTGCTCAATGAAGGCCATCTAATTTTGTGGGGAATTTATTTTCATTGTTAGATTGGGCAGACGGAACATGAATCTACCACAAATAATGACTGAATGATGGACTTTAACGAATTAAATGATGGGAATGAGCGAAAATAACAATAAACCTTATTTGGACCCGAAGTTATCCAATACTACACTTAAATTATTGTATGATTCAAAACAGTCGTCAAAAAAGTATTGATTCACCGTAAGTATGTAGTGATGCAATCATCTGGATGCTTTCAGTATGGGCAAAGAGAAAGTTAGCAATTAGAAGGGGCATATAGAGAGAATTTGATACGTTGACGTGACAACACAATTATCATCAATTGAAAATTCTCTGAACATGAAATCCTATTAAACACTACGTCACACTCAACTGAAGCTGCCTTGCACCAAACAGTAAACAAACATCGAAAATGAGAGAGAAAAATAAATATAAGACGCCTTCCATCGCTGATCTCCTTCTTGAATATAATATAACAAAATAAGATCTTCCCCGGACACTAATGTTTTCTTTGGGAGACCAGAAATTGACCAAAGAAACTCATTAAGAAGGCCACTCATTTAAAATGTATTCCTCCCATATGTCATGAAAAATTCTAATAAAAAAGTAGGTAATAAAAAATACAATTGAATCAGTAGTAAGAACTCATTTAATAAGATTTACACACGTCCAACATTTTTCATTCCTTCAAAACCTTAAAATTTTTTAACACTATTGCATTATAGAAACTATATGTTAATCCATATAATAATAGTTGTTACAAATCCTTAAAGACTAATAAAAGACGTGTTAAATTAATTGTTTTTGGTTATTTCTCATTATTATAGTTATACAAAATAAACATTTAACACTTAGTGTCATCATTGTCGAGTTCCGTAGCAAGGGTTGTTGAAACATGGTCTTGATAGCGGTTTTAAATAACAATCGCAGTGTGAGGACAAAGGTGGCAAGCGGGACATTGCGGGGAAAGGACGACGAAGAGGGCAAAATGGGACAATAGAGACAAAATGGACAAAATTGGAAAAGGAACAAAATGGAGAAAGGGGAACATATCAGACAATGAGACAAATGGGACAAAATGGAACAAGGGACAAATGGGAGATGGGCAAGATTGGTCGAAAGACAAAACATGACAAGGGGACAAACGGGTCGACAGAGTTCAAACACGCGGTGGAGACAAAATGGGACGAAATTAGACAAAGGGACAAATGGGGAAATGGGACAAGAGGGACAAAATGAGCCGAGGGGGGAAAAGGGACATTTTTATCCAAAGATTTATGAGCAGTGGTAAGATCTAAACCGGAGGGTGCGCTAAAATATTTTTAATGCACTCTCGAACATTTTAGCGGTCGTTGCTATGGACGCGCTTTTATAGCGTTAAGTTGGTTGCGAAGAAGCTAAGCCGTGGTTGCCGACGTAAATAACAAAACAATATATTACTGACTAAAGAGAATACGAATTATACCCAGTGAAGTGGCTCAGTGCGTAGCGGGCTGACTTCGCAATCGGGAGGTCCGGGTTCGATTCCTGGACCAGCCATTCTGACCGGGGTTTTCGTGGTTTCCCTCGGTTATAAGGCGAATGCTATGATGGTTTCAAAAGTCCACGATCACCTTTCATCAATATCTAATAATAATAATAATAATAATAATAATAATAATAATAATAATAATAATAATTCACAGCAGGGGCAAAGTTGCTCGCGTCCGTGGTCTACCGCACGTGTCCCCTGGGCAACGCTAAATGAGCAACAGTAATTCGCCATCTACGCGCTTGACCATTGTGGGCGTGTGGATCACTACAAGCTGCGGGGAAAGCCTGCGCGTCTATACTGGTCGACGCGTCACCAAATGGCTAACATGCCAAGGGTGGGCGTTGCGTAAAAAGAAAGAACACCGTTATGAATATTTGGTTTATTAGTAAACTAATTTTACTTGTAATGGCAGAAATTCGGCAAATTAAAACTGCTAAAATAATTTCAACGTAGCATTATGTTGCAATAGATAAAATAAATATTGTTCAGGTACGAAAGTAGATTCTTCTATCTGCAAGACATCGCTGCAATTTTTGTTTTCAAGAAAGTCATTAACAACAATTAACATCAAAACATCAGGAGAGATGGCTCAGTGCATCAACTAATAGCACTCCAGTCTCTTTGACCGAGAGGTTCAAGGTTCGAGTTTCTACGGTAGCAGGATTTTCGACAATAGCTTGTTAACTAGGTCGAGTTCAGTCGCTGTCTGCAGGAGAATTCTAGCGGCCAGCTTCTCTGATCGGTATTTTTCCGTGGTTTCTCCAATCAACACCAAGCGAATGCCGGAGCAGTAACCTAACAAACGGGCCACGGACCGCGCGCGATCTCACCTTTTTATTCCTTGTCCTATCCTCACCCCTTACATATCCACTTACACTGTCACGCACTACACTACTACACAAGCCGGGAGACAACTCATGAGCTTGTCCCGACTGGTGGGAGATGCCTGGTTGGGGAAAACCTCGCTGTCCGACGGTAGGACGGCGCCGGATCTCGCCATATAGCGAGAGAAAGGTCACCGCCACATCCCGAGCAAAAAACATGCATTAGACTTATGAGACTAATGACCCTGGTAGTTGACGTGCCCGGAATCACTAAGCAACCAATCAATCAATTCTCTGAAAAGGGAGAATTAGGATGTACAAGTACTTGAAGCTTTTTGCGTAATACTTTCTACTTGATTCTGCAATAGTTTCTCATTTGGGCAGACGCGCCCTCGCCCTTTCTGGTGGTGTTCCGTCCAAAACTTTCCCTCCATTTGCTCTTCGGCGGGGACGCCGCGTGGTCCAAGTATGGATAGCACTACGACGAGAGACATCATATTAGCATATGTAAGTCTACGACTCTATTCGGCATTCTTTGCATAAGGTCGACGATATGACAAACATGTAACCTTCAATTGACATCAGTATGTTTACCACTCTACTAAATGACGTGATAATCATATTTTATTCACTTAAACCTACCTACATTAGTATTATTCTCAATGGTAATAGATGGTGTTGTGTATGGCGTAATGGTGTTAGATGCCATTCTGAAATAATGGGTCTTCATTATCGTCCATACAGAATATGGGGAATATATACAGAATATCGTCCATACAGAATATTGAAACAATGGATATTGTGCGTTTCTGAAAATTCGGACGTTTGAGTTAGTTTTCACATTAAATGGTTGAGTTTTTGAGGGACATAATCTGACATTATTTAAAGTACATGCACTCATAAATATAATAATGTGAACAAATTGCCGCTAATGTAAATATTAACGACGTCATAGACAAGTAAAAATTTCAAATTCATGGAACAAAAACACAAAAGAATCCAGCAATATGGCGTTTATATCTTCTTATAGCCCCTAGAGGGTGCTATGTGATTACTAACCGGAGGATTACTCCACGATGCGCTCAACGCTCCTCTTAAGGAAACTCCTTACAGTTAGGTAGGAGCCGCGTTGCGTCATGTACAGACACAACAAATTTTAAAGAATAACAAAAAAATATTCCCTTTAAAATTGGGTATATCTAATTATCACAATCATCAATGAAACAGCTTTTCCCGTCACTTCCACTGTGCATATTATACGCGGTATATGTATTGGGGATTGCATAATGATTTGTTCGTAAATATCATCTCCTTCCCACTCACCCTTCTAGGGGCCTCTTACCCCTACAATTCTATTTTCCACGTTGCCATAATGTATATCTAGTTTTGTTGAAAAGTCATTCGTGCCCCGTTCAAGAGTTAAGGTGGAACACGAAAACATACATAAACTATCATTTTTTGGGGTACATTAATATTTTCGACAAAACGTACATTTGTGAGGCATTGTGGTCACTGACGATGAGATAAATAATAGTAGTGCCTGTAATGATTATATTTTTTATAGGATGATTATAATAACACAGGTGTATTTTTGCACACGTTTTATGTAGAGATGAAAAAAAGCCATTTTTAAGCTAAAGCTCGCTTGGTTGTTGATTTCAAATAAATGTTTCGTGCAAAAGTTGTAGAAAATTTTATCCTCTTTGAAATTGAATTGGATCATTTTTCTACAATACTTACAGTTAAAGATTTATAGAGAAAAAAACGAAAAAAAATTTTTTTTCGGGCCTCTCGGAAAAACAATCCAGGAGGTCGAAGTCATGGAGTTTTAACAAGTTCTTGGGAACATATTCGAATAAAAAGTGTTTAGTACTTTTTTTCAGGCAACCCACATTTTTCAGTACCTACTGACTGAACTGTAGCGGGAAGAGTTTGAAATATGCAACAGGCATATTTTCTCTCGGATTCCTTACGGCAAGAAGGCGGAATCGAACCCTGCGCTCGACAGGACGAAATCACAGCGCGCGCGCGCGACCTAGGCCCAGGCATTCGCTTCTGCATTATGCAAGGCGCGGGCAAAGCGAGAGAGGAGGTTGTCGGCTCTTGCAATACCTCGCCGCCCCGCGACGCCCCACGCCGGCCTGCGCCGTGCCGACACGCGAGCGGAAGACACGGCGTCTGGAAGCTTCCGCGGCAGTTACGAGACAGCTCCCACGAGTGCACGTTATGCACGTTTGCCAGCCCCAGAGTCCTCAGATAGGGTAGCGCAACCTGAACGGCCGCCCCATTTATATACTTTCACCTAATAGCCCCGCCCGCCTGTATACAATTTGAGTTGAGAAGAAATAATAATAATAACAATTGAAGGTCACACACATATATGTATAATGTAACGTAGTTACAATCACCAAGAAACGAAGTTTATCAATTCTAAAGTACTTCAAAGAACATTCTTCGTCAAAACAGTTAACAAAACAACAAAGGGTCAGAAATCATGAAATTAATTATATTTTCGGATTCAGCATGATAAAAAAGACGGTTTATTGAATTTTATGGAACGTTATTTTCTTTCTAAAAATATTACAATTTTTAACGATTTTAATGAAATGTTTCTGTATTGTTGCACTACATAATTCCAAGCTAAGACTATATAAAGTTTCGTCTAATATTTTAGCTATCTACTGATATTAAGTAAGAGCGAAATTGCACAACAAAAATGGTTCAAGGTCACTGCAAGGTCAAAGAGGGTATAAATGGGTAAAAATCGGTTGTGAACGTACGTGATCGTCTTTTTTTGATTTTCAAAAACATAAAAAAAAATCATACATACTTGTAATTTAAGCCTTCAAAATTTCAATCTTTGGTTATATAATGGATTCAGAACTATGAGCAATTTTATTGCAAAATTTGTGACGAAAACATGTTATTATCTGACAAAAATATTTTTTGTTGAGGAAATGATAGGTCTATTACAATTTTTGCTACTTTTTGACCATTCAACTTCAGCCAGAAATTTACTTTAAGGAACAATCTCGATCTTTAATTTTGTAATTGTAGGAATAAGTTGGAAAATTTTTAACCTCTGAAATTTTTGGAAATTCACAGCTAAAGGTAAAATTTAATAGGAAATACACTGGTAAAACAAATTTTACAAAAATTACATTTTTTACCTTTAAATTTCATGCTAAGACACTGGTTTTATGAAAAATCCGGCGCGTGGCGAAAAATACAAAATTCAACGGAAGGGGGTCGTTAAATTTTGACATTTTAATGACAAAAGAATTGTGAGAAATGCCCATAACTCTTAAACTATGCAAAATATTTCATTTCTGGAGACAAAAACAAGTTTCAAAAATAATATATTTCTAGAAAATGTCATTATTTGCCACATTTGGACGATAACTGTGCTATTAGTGGCTTTTTTCGAAACTAGTTTTTCAAAAGTTCGAAAATCATGGTCATCTTTGACTCGCTCTAGCCGCTAAACTAATTGATCTACAAAGTTGAGATTTGCACTGCTGATTTGACATGACATTTTTTTTATTTTGTAGTTTAGACATACTTTTTTATTCACAAGAACGAATAAAGCATGGCGACACCCTAAGATCCATTTAACGTGAAAATAGCTTTTCTACGTAAATTATTCGCGATTTCCTGGCAAACGTTGCATCTAAAGGAAATTTGGTTTTTCCCATTAAAGTTCACTGTCACTGGACTCGTGAAATTAAATAATTTATGAAGAAGTTACAATTTTTCAGAAGATTAATCGATTGTTTTTCGTGTCCATTTAATTTTAATCTATGTTTCAACAAGAATATTATTCAATTAATCGATTAAAAATCGATCGTAGTTTCTGCCATCACTTCCACTCTTCAGTGTTACAATCTACTGGCAAGCGACAGAGGAATCTTCCAGGACCCTGATCCTCTGCGTCGCCCCACCTCGCTCTTTTTCTCATAAATGGCTCCAAATTCTTTCTTCAAACTTTTTGAACAAATAGTGCTAATTGCACTGAAATATAATGTAAAGTTTTTTTCGGGGTATATATATATATTTTTTTTTAATTACCCTAATGTATTTTTTTAAATATATTTCACGCCGTTAATATAAACATTTCCAGCAATTTGTAACACTACTGTATTTGTGAGTTAATGTGCTTCAAATGACTTCGAATTAAGTTTATCGAAAACCTAAAAATGTTATGTAAATAAGAGCTTCAAATTTCGAATTTACAGTAGTGCTTAAGCGCCATTTTCTTAAAAACGGCTGCCTATTTTTCAAAGGAAATTGCCATTTAGGACCAGGTTTTACTGTTCTTTAACAGTCTTAATTAAATACAGTACTAGGGTGTTCAGAACAACAATGGTTCTTTGAGTGTCTCTATTATCACAAACAACAATGTGAAAACAGTTGTTTCACTGTCGAAATGCGAAATGTCAAAATGACCCTTTGAGCAACCCCTACTTCAACACAGCCGTTCTCCGTGGAAGAAATGCCCTAGAATGTCACAGGAAATTGGTGAAAGAGGTTGGGAATAATGCCCTTCTCCATCTAAACAGCATTGTCACGGGATGGCCAGGAGATGGTCATCGAGGACGTGTAGCAATCTGTGATCAGAAAGACTCGGGACAACTTACGAGTGTGCTTCGATATTACTTCCGCAAGTGTCACGTCGGTGTGCACACTAAGTGCTAAGCGACATCGCTGAAACCCTCCTAGCCATCTCGTGACTACCCGATGTAGAAGGTCCAACCAGTTCCACCACAGAATTTCCAACTGTTTCCACCTATTTTCTGTGACATTCTAGAGCATTCCTTCTGCAGCCATCGCCTGCCCGGCCGTCACCGACCACACCGCGCCAAATTTAATATAGTTAGGTATAAGCTAGTTTTAACGAATAATTATGACGGGAGGCTTCATCCCTCGAAAGAGGAATATTAAATTCGCTTTTGAAAATACCACGTGTTTCAATACAGTATTTGAACAAGAATATGCCCTATCCCGCATTGAAACCTCCCTTTGAAGACTTAATCACGCACTAACAACTACTACCAATGCCGGTAGACAACTCATGCTTGTCCCGGCTGGTGGGAGATGCCTGGTTGGGAAACCTCGGCTGTCGACGGTAGGACGGCGCCCGGAATCTCGCCATATAGCGAGAGAAAGTCACCGCCAATCCCGAGCACAAAAACATGCATTAGACTTATTGAGACTACATGGACCCTGTAGTTTGACGTGGCCGAATCACTAAGCAACCAATCAATCAATTCTCTGAAAAGGGAGAATTAGGATGTACAAGTACTTGAAGACTTTTTTGCGTAATACTTTTCTACTTGATTCTGGCAATAGTTTCTCATGTGCGGCAGACGCGCCCTCGCCCTTTCTGCGTGGGTTCGCTGCCAAAACTTTCCTCCATTGCTTCTTCTTCGGCGGAACGCCGCGTGGTCCAAGTATGGATAGCAACTACGACGAGAGACATCATATTAGCATATGTAAGTCTACGACTCTAAGTCGGCGGCATTCTTGCCTAAGTCACGCAATATGACAAACATGTAACGCTTCAATTGAGCATCAGTATGTTTACCATCTACTAAATGACGTGAATAATCATATTTTATTTCCACTTAAACCTACTACATTAGTATTATTCTCAATGGTAATGATGGTTTTGTGTATGGCGTAATGGTGTTAGATGCCATTCTGAAAATAATGGTCTTCATTGTCGTCCATACAGAATTGGGAATATATACAGAATATCGTCATACAGAATATTGAAAAATGGATATTGTGGTTTCTGGATTCGGATGCTTTCGGTAGTTTCGGCGTTTGAAGTTAGTTTTTTCACATTAAATGGTTGAGTTTTTGAGGACTAATCTGACATTATTTAAAGTACATGCGCACTCATAACAATATATATGTGAACAAATTGGCCGCTAATGTAATATTAACGACGTCATAGACAAGTAAAAATTTTCAAAATTCATGGAACAAAAAACACAAAAGAATCAGGCAACATATGGCGTTTTATATTTCTTTATAGCCCTAGAGGGTGCATGGATACTAACCGGAGGATTACTCCAGCGATGCGCTCAACCGCTCCTCTTAAGGAAACTGCCTTACAGTTAGCGTAGGAGCCGCGTTTTGCGTCATGTACAGACAGCAACAAATTTTATAAGAGATACAACAAAAAATATTCCCTTAAAATTGGGTATTATCTAATTATCACAATCATCAATGAAACACTTTTCCCGTCACTTCATCTGTTGCATATTATACGCGGTATATGTATTGGGGATTGCATAATGATTTGTTTCGTAATATCATTCTCCTTCCCACTCTACGCCTTCTAGGGGCCTCTTACCCTACAAGTCTATTTTCCAGTTGCATAATGCTAATATCTAGTTTTGTGAAAATCATTCGTGCCCCGTCAAAGTTAAGGTGGAACCACGAAACATACATAAACTATCATTTTTTGGGGTAGCATTAATATTTTCGAACAAAACGCTAATTTTGTGAGCATTGTGGTCACTGACGATGAGATAAATAAAGTGTGCCTGTAATGATTATATTCTTTTATAGGGATTTGATTTATTTTTTTTAAATAAACACATGGTGTATTTTTGCACACGTTTTACTGTAGAGAGAAAAAAGCCATTTTTAAGCTAAGCTCGCTTGGTTTTGTTTTCAAATAAATGTTTCGTGCAGAAAGTTTTAGAAAATTTTATGCCTCTTTGAAATTGAATTGGAATCATTTTTCTACAATACTTACAGTTAAAGATTTATAGAGAAAAAACGAAAAAAATTTTTTTTTTCGGCGCTCCTCGGAAAAACAATCCAGGAGGTCGAAAGTCATGGAGTTTTAACAAAGTTCTTGCGAACATATTCGAATAAAAAAGTGTTTAGGCTTTTTTTGCAGGCAACCCACATTTTTCAGTACCTTACTGGACTGAACTGTTAGCGGGAAAGAGTTTGAAAATATGCAACGCGCATATTTTCTCTCGGATTCCTTACGGCAAGAAGGCGGAATCGAACCCTGCGCTCGAACATGGACGAATCACAGCGCGCGCGCGCGACCTAGCCCAGGCATTCGCTTCTGCATTATGGCAAGGCGCGGGCAAAGCGAGAGAGGATGTTGTCGCGCTCTTGCAAATACCTCGCCCGCCCGCGACGCCCCAACGCCGGCTGCGCCGTGCCCGACACGCGGCGCGAAGACACGGCGTCTGCGAAGCTTCCGCGGCAGTTACGATGAGACAGCTCCCAGAGTGCACGTTATGCACGTTTGCCAGCCCAGATCCTCAAGATAGGGTAGCGCAACCTGAACGGCGCCCCATTTAATATACTTTTCACCTAAATAGCCCCGCCCGGCTGTATTATCAATTGATTGAGAAGAAATAATAAACAATTGAAGGTCACACACATGTAGTATAATGTATGGGTAGTTACAATCATTGCCAAAGAAACGAAGTTTTCATTCCTAAAGTACCTTTCAAAGAACATTCTTCGTCAAAACAGTTACAAAAATAACAAGGGTTCAGAATCATGAAATTAATTATATTTGTCGGATTCAGCATTGATAACAAGACGATTTATGAATTTATGCGAACGTTATTTCTCTTCTAAAAATATTACAATTTTTTTAACGATTTTAATAAAAGTTCTGTATTGTTGCACTACATAATTCAAGCTAAGACGCTAATAAAGTTTCGTCTAATATTTTAGCTATCTACTGAATTAAGGAAAGCGAAATTGCACAACAAAAATGGTTCAAGGTCACTGCAGGTCGTAGAGGGTATAAAAATGGGTAAAAAATCGATTGTGACACGTCGTGATCGTCTTTTTTGATTTTTCAAAAAAATAAAAAAAATATTCATACTACTTGTAATTTAAGCCTTCCAAAATTTCAAATCTTTGGTTATAATAAAGGATTCCAGAACTATGAGCAATTTTAATTGCAAAATTTGTGACGAAAACATGTTATTATCTGACAAAAATATTTTTTGTGAGGATAATGATAGGTCTGATTACAATTTTTGCTACTTTTTGACCATTCACTTCAGCCAGAAATTACTTTAAGGAACAATCTCGATTCTTTTAATTTTTAATTGTAGGAATAAGTTGGAAATTTTTACCTCTGAAATTTTTGGAATTCACAGCTAAGGTTAAAATTTAATAGGAAATACACGGTAAAACAAATTTTACAAAAATTACATTTTTTACCTTTAAAATTTCATGCTAAGAACACTGGTTTTATGAAAAATCCGGGCGCGTGGGCGAAAAATACAAAATTCAAACGAAGGCGTCGTTAAATTTTGACATTTTAATGACAAAAAGAAGTGTGAGAAATGCCCATAAACTCTTAAACTATGCAAAATATTTCATTTCGTGAGACAAAAAACAAAGTTTCAAAATAATATATTTCTAGAAATGTCATTATTTGCCACATTTGGACGATAACTGTGCTATTAGTGGCTTTTTCGAAACTATTTTTCAAAAGTTACGAAAATCATGGTCATCTTTTGACTCGTCTAGCCGCTAAAACTAATTATCTACAACGTGAGATTTGCACTTGCTGTTTGACATACATTTTTTTATTTTGTAGTTTAGACATACTTTTAATTCACAAAGAACGATAAAGCATGGCGACACCCTAAGATCCATTTAACGTGAAAATAGCTTTTTACGTAAATTATTCCGATTTTTCTGGCAAACGTTGCATTTCTAATAGGAAATTTGTTTCTTTCCATTAAAGTTCACTGTCAGCTGGGAACTCGTGAAATTAGACTAATTTATGAAGTTACTAATTTTTCATGAAGACTTAATCGCATTGTTTTTTCGTGTGTCCATTTAAATTTAATCTATGTTTTCAACAAGAATATTATTCAATTAATGATTAAAAATGAGCGATCGTAGTTTCTGCCATCACTTCCACCTTCAGCTGCTACAATTACTGCGCAAGCGCCAGAGGCATCTCTCAGTACCTGATCCTCTCGTCGGCCCCACCCGCCCTTTTTCTCAAAATGGCTCCAAATTCTTTTCTCAAACTTCTTTGAACAAATAGTGCTAATTGCACTGAAATATAATGTAAAATTTTTTCGGGTATATAATATAATATTATATAGACTATATATATATATATATATTATATTATAATATATATTTCCAAAGGTTTACCTAATGTTTTTTTAAATATATTTCACGCCGTTAATATAAACATTTCCAGCAATTTGTAACACTACTGTCATTTGTGAGTTAATGTGCTTCAAATTGACTTCGAATTAAGTTATCGAAAACCTAAAAATGTTATGTAAAATAGAGCTTCAAATTTCAAATTTACGTACATGCTTAAGCGCCATTTTCTTAAAAACGGGCTGCATTTTTTCAAAGGAATTGCCACTTAGGAACCAGGTTTTACTGTTCTTAACAGTCTTAATTTATACAGTACTAGGGTGTTCAGAACAACAATGGTTCTTTTGAGTGTCGTCTATTATCACAAACAACAATGTGAAACAGTTGTTTCACTGTCGAATGGCCGAAATGTCAAAGATGACCCTTTGAGCAAACCCCTACTTCAACAACATGTTCTCGTGGAAGAGGATGCCTAGAATGTCACAGAAATTGTGGGAAGAGGTTGGAATAATGCCTTCGCCTCATAAACAGCATTGGTCACGGATGGCCAGGAGATGCGTGCATCGAGGACGGTGTAAGCAATCTGGTGATCAGAAAGACTCGGGACAACTTTACGAGTGTGCTTCGATATTACTTCGCAAGGTCACGTCGGTCGGCACACTAAGTGCTAAGCGACATCGCTGAAACCCTCCTAGCCATCTCGTGACTTACCGATGTAGAAGGTCCAACAGTTTCCACACAAGAATTTTCCAATGTTTCACCTATTTTCTGTGACATTCTTATAGGCATTCCTTCTGCAGCATCGCCTGCCCGGCCGTCACCGACCACACGCGCCAAATTTATATAGTTAGGTCAAGTAGTTTTAACGAATAATTATGACGGGGGGCTTCATCTCGAAAGGAATATTAAAATTCGCTTTGAAATACCACGTGTTTGCAATACCAGTATTTTGAACAAGATATGCCCTATCCCGCATTGAAAACCTCCTTTGAAGAGTCTAGCGGACTGCGCACGGGGCAACGCCCTTGGATCGCCGTAAACCAGTAAGCAGAGTGAATGTAGCGCCACCCACAGGTGTGTGTGTGGTCATATAATATATATATATATATATATATATATAATATATATATATATATAAGTAACATACGCCACCTACACCCCCAACTTACCACCTTCACAGTAGCACGGCATGAACCGTAAGCGGTTTATCAAGATTTTGCTCGTGAAGCGAGCTTTTAAAAAATTAGGGAAGCAGGATCTCAGGGTGCGCAAGAAAGGTTGAACCCTTGACACAATAAATCACACAGATTGCACAAAACGAGCGTATAATTTACCATAAAACTCTTAGTGGCATAAGTTAATGACAGAAAACAAGAATATCGAATCACACTTTTACAAAGAATAATAAAATAACACAGATAAGAAAACCTTTACAACACACACGTATATGAATGAACACAGAATTTTACTTGAAGATTGATACTCTGAAATAATTACCTAAACGTACACTGGGAAGTCTCTTGGAAAATTAATTATATCTAAATTTGTGCTATTCTAATTCATTTGCACGTGAAATCAAAAAATTCAATTTACATCTCTCGCTTCAAGATATTACATTGTAAAGAACCAAAATGTGTGCAAGTGCAACTATCTAATTTACAATTTTAACTGTGGTCTGAAAATAGCGAAATTAATAAATGTCTAAGTAGAATGTTTTTAGGGCAGGCATAGCGCATCCAAACGTCTTTTACTATAATACTGTAATTTGTTGCCACCCGTGTCCTTCAAATTATTAACACTTTTCCTAACTAGTTTCCCTGCGACGTGAACTTGACCTATTTTCTGCGCGTTCCTAACTGTTACCTCGTGGACTTCACACTTTTGGCTTTGATAGGTCCGTGCGCTGCGTCGCTGCGGTTGACGCCGCTCGGTCTCAAAACCTCTGCGTTGGTAGAGAGACCGGATTCGCCTCTGCCGTCTGCGTTTGCTTCTTCTCCTCTTCCGTTCTTCCGTTTCGACCGTCTCTCTCGTTGCCGCCCAAGTCCTCGCGCCTTCTTCTTTCTCTCGTCTGCTTACCGGCGCCTCTGACTACGGCCCACGTTGCGAAAAGTGTCCCTTAGACTTTCACTGAATACCCGTGCCAAGTTCCCTCGCTCGTTGCTACTTCTACTTTACAAGCCAGAACTTTTTATGTTTCTTTCAACAACTGGCACATTTCACTCTCGTTTCACACTACTTAATCTGCACTTATCATCGCGGACGACTAACATAGAACGATTTCGACGGCCGAATACTCCTACCTAGGTTAAGTCGTTGCAGCGGCAAACAATATCTAAACTAATGTTTAAACGAAAGTGTTGACCTCGCTATGCGTGGTAACGAAGCTGCTTACTCGGCGCGTTGGTGGCAAGAAAGAGAGCTTCCGCTAGCGGGGTTCGCGTATTATGGCGCGCCTGGGGAAATACTTCGTGATGGGGGGGTTGTTTCGCCTCTCTCAACCCTTCACAAGAAAAGATAGCTTCGCTAGTTCGCAATCGTTTAGTACGGCAACGATACCAGGCCGCGCGTTTTAAGTAATCCATCTGCCTTACGCGGTCTGTTATCTCGCTGCTGCCGTAGTGTTCCACAAGAGACGGTGGTGGTTATGGGTTGCACAATCCCATAACGCCAAATATATATATATATATATATATATATGATATATTATATTATATATATAGTATATATATATATTATACGTGACTTACCTGGGAGCGGTTCCTTTCCAAAACGAAATAAATAATGACGAGCAGAGTACATTTCTTCGTGAAATGGGTCTCCATGAACTTTGGCGGCAGCATAGGAAGATAATCGTTATAAATTTCTTTTTCACATCTAAATGTTTTAATAATCGAGGACACACTTTACAAATAGTATTACAAAATCGCAATGCGCCGGCGTTGGAACAAGCGCAACGGTCAACGCTACCTTGATGTTTTAAAAACGCACCTGCTTCCTTTGGAGGCGACCGGGGCGCGTCGTTGCAACGGCCGGGGTGTCTTCGTCATCTTCGTTAATCCCGAAGTCGCGCGGGAATTCGCCCCCCCCGGTGACAACTCCTCTGGCCAACGTAAGGGGATGAATTCGCCGGGGTCCACCCAGCCGGTGTAAAAAATGTTTCACGGGTATTGGAACCGCCAGCGACGCCATGGATTGATGTTCGTCGGATGTTCTAGTTTTTCAGGGCGGCTTTCTCCAGCTTTGCGCGGATGTCAGCTAGATTGTTGAACGACAAGCAAGAAGTGGTAGGACATTATAATTTGCACAATTTTGAGACATGTTCCTACACCGTGGGACATATTCAAAACTAGGCAAGTATATTACGCTGTTTTGTATACGAAATGGAAGAGATGATTATAAAGTTGTCTTTATTTTATTAAACTGAATTTGTATTTGTTACAGTATTTTGGAGAGTCATTTGGTTGTATTCGTGTATTAGAACCATTTAGTTCGTAGAAAGTTTTTTTGTAAATTGGTAATATGTAAACGTAAGTCCTAGTATAAGATGATCATTTACTCAATTCGATTTTGTGAAAAACTATGGTAGATGATTAAATCACATATTGTATAAGATTGCTATAATTTGTTTGGCTTGGATTGTATATTAGTCGTTGGATTATTTTTGGCAAGAAATCCGAAAACAGGGGGGAGGGGGTGATGAACGAAGAACGTTTCCTGTAATTAGAACAAATTAAAATGTTCACGAATTATAAATTAAAATAAGTCTGGATTTGATCAGCGTAGTAGCCGCGCACCACGGTCAAATCGGGGGGGGGGAATGCGGCGAGGCGAGCGACGGTTAGTGGTTGCGCGGAGAGACTGAGTGCAGCATGGACGGGAGTGCTTGCGTCGCAAGAGATTTATTGTCGTTGTTAAAGTGCAGTTCGGACTGAGTGTGGCGGCTGAGTGTGTAACGAGGTTTGATAAGGGTTAACAATCAGATGATTAGTGGGAAGTAGAACTGAATGAAAAATAAGACAGGAACATGTGACGGGGGGCTAGGGGTCATATCGCCGCCTGGTATAATATAACAGTGGGCAGTGCTTACGGACATTCACGCGAAGTTAAGAAAGGTTGGATGAAAAGCCTAGAACCTGCCGACGGACATCAATCACGCTCGTGCGTTCCAGTACCCGGAGACATTGTTCACAACCGGCTGGGGTGGACCCCGCGAATTATCGGCGCACGTTGGGCCCTAGGAATTGGTTGCCGGAGGGTACGGCGGACGTCGGGGCGACCGAAACTTGCCGAAGCAAGCGCGCGTTGCCACGACGCGCGGTCGCCTCCAGAGGAAACTGGTGGTTTTTAAAACTCAGGTTAAGCGTTGACCGTGCGCTTTGTTTCCCAAGGCTGTGCATTGCGAATTTGTAAATACTTTTGTAAAAGTGTGTTCTCTGATCATTAACATATTTAGAATGTGCTACAAGAATTAATAAGATTATCTTCCTATGGCTGGCGCCAAATTCTGGAGACCCTTCACGAAAATGTCCTGTCCTTGCATAATCTATTTGTCGTGAAAGTACGCTTCCAGGTACGTCACAATAATATAATATATATATATATATATATATAATATATATATTATTCATATATTGTTTCACCCCAGGCAGTCCTGGCGACGTGGATCGTCGGAAATGCGCGGTATCGGCTCGGTCCTAGCTCAGCTCGGTCTACTACGCTTTCTTTTTTAAAACT
>BOPP01000020.1:1869775-1881190 GCA_017312745.1 Gryllus bimaculatus
GCGATCAGGGGATAGTAGGTCTATCAGAGCTAGGATGTAAGTAGATTATTAAGTGTATATATTTGTTTGTTTTCTTTGTTAATAAATATATTTGTTATATGAAAACTCTGTGTCTGTGGTCGCTGTGAGTATCCTTGACGTCACAATAGTATTTGGCGTACTAGCTCATTATAGTATTTGAATTTTTGCTTCCTGTCGTCTCTTTGTCCTCCTCGAAACTAGTAATGCAAGAAAGAAACTGTATTTATGAAGTTCTCTGAATGTTTTAAGATTTGAATAACACATTAGTGAATTTTACAAGTGCTCTTTGAGCAATCCACTGAAATTGTTTTCTTCATGTCAAACTACAATATCAACAATAATACCCCCCATTATTAGGGTTGAAGTCGATTAATCCAGTATTACTTGCATACATAATCTTCAAATTGTTTGTTTCCAATTTAAATGATGTTTAGTTTCTGTTTTGTAATTAATTGTTTGTTAACATTCTGATACTTACATGATTCTACTATTGGAGTTGCAACAGGAATATTCTTAATGTAATGAAGAGGGAAAGGAAAATGTGAGGAATGAAATAAAAAGCATGAACGGTAATTATATTTTAAGGAATGTAATTCTTTTCGCATAACAATAAATAAGCAACGTACAACTGTGAAACAATATTACAACTTTATACAAAACGTGAACCATATTCCTGTTACGAGCAATACTTCCACTACAGCGATTAAAAATATGGCCTTGGCCTCCAGGGATTAAGCAAATGATATTACTGCCGGTGCCACGCATGTCCTCGTGAAGAAGTAACAATCCAATTAAACGAAGTCAACGGCCACTCCGGTGGGGAGGGCTTCCTCAATTCTATCTCGTCAAGAGAGTGTGAAGTCAACAGAAACTTTACTTTCTAGAAGAAAGCTTACTATCAAGAAAAAATACAATATTACATGCCCTGGAAAATTGAAAGAAAATAGAGTATAACAAATATATAGAAGTGGATTTTTTTAGACTTCTATTGACATTAATGGCTACGTATTTCCAAAATTGTATTTCATGCCAATACACCTTATCTTTCATCGCGAATTCTCATTCCTCAGTTGACCGTCAGTCGTGAAGAATGAAGTGCAATGATAAAAATGAAAGATCGTACGTCAAACTAATGTGCGACTTCATTTAAAACTTTTAATTTATCTATACACACATTTATCAATATTCAAAAACTTTCATGGAAAATTTCTAAGCCATTATTTCTTAATATCTTCTATTCATATTTTGGTACACGCATGAAATGGAATGTCCCTGTAGAATTAGTTGTATGTTTCCCTACAATAATGTTTTGTATTGTATATGGTTTTCATTATCCTTTGAAGTTCAATGACAAGTGTAGCAATGCCAGCGGCCTTTTCCCATTTTTAGGGGAAAATTAATCTGCGTGCTCGAAATTGAAATAAATAAATAAACGTAGTTTACTACTAAAACTTACCATTAGTGAAATTAGATGCAGGCTTTTTTATTGGTTGTATCCAACATTACGACACCCCATCATAGTCGTTTTCCACCCTTACGCGTTCGCACTAATTATGAACTTGACTTTCTTTTTCAGATAGTGACTACCGCACAACTCAAGGTGCAAATTGACTGATATTTTGTATGTGCACTTTCCTTCACTCGTATATTCGGATAAAATATTACATATACGGATGCCTCGACATGTCTTTCTGACCATTGCCTTCTTAGTTCAAAGTTGTCAGGGGAATCAGGGGAACAAAATGCGGCAATTGTGAAACGACTCACTTTACTTCTTTATTTTTGCAAGAAATATTTCCCTCTCGTGTAAAATTATACAATTAGGATATAAAAACAAATATAACCTATTTAAGTTACTATTTGTTTTTATAAATAGCCTAAATACGTTTCAAATTTCAAGAAATGCGGATTAAAATACTTTATTAATTAAGCAGAAATTTAATGTGAATCAGTACAACAGATGAGTAACCTGAAAATCCGCTACGAAATTCCGAACATGCTAGAACCCTTTAAGAACTGTTTCATACGAGCAAAATCATTGAACACGGTATACAGTGTTAATGTACTGAGATTAACCAGAAGCTCCTGGTTTTAATTGAAGAGAAAAAACTGCATCAAGACATCATGAATTAAATTATCATATTTATTATCGTAAATTAATGAACACTAGCGCACCGGTGCGAGAACTCTCGCACGTTAATCCCCATGTATAATTGTAACTTCCTACTTACAGAATATCAAACAAAATTTAAAAAAATGCAATTCGTGTTGGAAACAAATTTTCAATAAAGGTTTATTCAGTATTATAGAGAAATGATCTTCGAACAATTCACACTTCCTTAAAAATATTTGAAGTTCCTTGTCAGTTAGCTTTTCGTTTTCCTTGATAGTCACCAAAATATTAGAAAAGGTTTTTACTCTTGTGAGAGCAAAGTAAAATTTTCTATGCAAAAATTCAGGATCGGGCAAGTATAATCCTACTCTTTGCAACATTATTTAACTTTCCTGGATGTTTTATGAGGAATAGAGGAGGGAGTTGCCCGCATGCTGGCGTGCGAAAATTGAAAAAAAATATTTGTACACTAAAACTTATTGGATTATTTTCTGCATTCTTATGTACCTCAAGACAAGCAATGTCGAGTCAAAAATTAATAAAACTAATATTTTTGATATTTGATGTTCATTTATTTCAAGCTATTTTAATTTAGTTCATTTTAAAAGTTTGTTCTTTGTGTTGCGTCATAGCAAGTTTTCCCCTACTACCTCCGTTAACCCGTGCGGGAACTCTCGCATGCAAGACCCCACACTCTTCCCTATTCTTCTATTTCTATTCTAAGGGGCAAAGCTGTTGACGAAGCGTATTTATTTGTTTAAAAATGTGTAAAGGTAACTTCCATTGTACTAACACAATATCATATAAAAATAAAAACAATGCAATTGATGTCGAAAAGAAATGTTCACAAAGATCATTTCAGTATTATCAGAAATTTCTTTAGAATAAATTCACAACATTCCTTTAAAGTATTTGAAGTAATTATTTCAATAGTCTCTTGACAGTTAGCTTTTTTCGCCTTTCGTAATAATCATAAAAATAGTTAAGAAATAGCTTTTTACTCTTGAGAAAGCTACGTGACCTGAACATTGCTGACTTCAAGAAGTTTCAACCGATACACTTGCTAACCGATAATATTGGCACAGGTAGAACACACACCAAACTTAACTCACATCTATGTCTTCACTCGTCCACTAGTACACCCACATCCCTCCACAATAAGGTACACGAGCCTTGAGCATCTCGGCAAAATGTTATATTGAATGTTTCACTACACGCATAAGAACAATATTTTTTAACGTAATTTCTCTAGTTGTTGCTGCGAGAGAAAAACTAGAATTAATAATTATGCAAATAAACCTCGTCGTCTGCGCAAACCACGGTGTACACCAGAAAGCATAAATTAGTACAAGATATTGGTATCTAAGCCTTCTAAACGTGACCGTCACAAGTGCCCTGAAGACATTGGTAGTATCGATAAATGCCAAAACCAGCAAAAAAATAATAGAATTTTTAAGACATTTCGTTCTGTGTTGTGTGAGAAAACGTTTTGGCCTCAAACTTTTAGTTTTAAGGTCCTAAAACGCTTTGTTTAGGAGTTAATTTAACAATTATGTGCCGGAGTGCTGCGGCTTGCATTTGACATGATATTTTGGATGCGTTTTTAAACAAATCCTTCATATTTTTAAAAGTCTAACTAATATTTTTATTGTTTTGCGAAGAGATGTTTGGTGTGTGTACTTTGTTATCAAGTGTTGCAGATCACAATGGCGAAATGTTGAGCTCCAAGGATTTCCAACCGCTGTCGGCTGACTAACGAAAAAAGTTTCGTCCCGTTTTCCTCTGGATTGGGAAGGTGAGTGAAATATTTCGAGTTATGATAATGAGTTACAGTAGTTGAGTGGGAAATAAATTGCTGCATGTTACAATTGAATGTTTTATCGAATTTATAAAAAATTGCATTTGCCAATCATACGGCCCAATTGGAAACAAGTATACTGTTATATACAAGTTATATTGTGTTATTCGTAACCTGAGTCATTTCCATCTAGTATGGTGTTATGTTTCGTACGTTCCGACAACTTAAGAGCTTTTACAAGTTCATTGTTTTATGAAGAAATGCTTAAAGTGTAATATATAATGACTATGCGAAATTTGGTGTGATTGTTTTGTGCATTAGATTTTTCAAAAATTCAAATATTTTCTTACAGGTGCCAAAGTGACTCAATTTGGCGATCCTGAAGTATAGAATCCGGTCAGCTGGAGAAGTCAGAGAAGAAGAAGAAATGAATTGCATGAAAATCAGACAGTTTGGAGGATACCACTGATTCGTTGAACAAATAGGCAAAACAACTGTAGTATTCTAAGCGTAATAAAAGTTCTTTTATATAAAAAGTTCACTAACTTTCACAACAAATGTATACTCTTTTGCAATCCTTATTGAATATAAGGATTGTCTGTTTATTATTCCTTCAATTGTATATTTGAATGAAAGTGTTATTAATTTTAAAAAATGCGTTTTAAATTAAGAAACTTATATTCGTATTAGAGGATACGTGTGCTTGTCCAAAATATACTGCTGCTGGAAGAGGATGAAGAACCGTGAGGTCCAAATGACATGTTGCTGGATGAATAATATATTAGAATCTCTTTCCCTATCTTCAATCTTATGGAAGTAATTCCTGTACATTTGAAATATTTTATTAATGGCGGTGTCAAGAATAATGGACTTTGTAAGCTTATGTAATTCAACTAAACACCTTTTAAACACCACATCTCTTATCAAGCTCAATAAATGTTTAAAAAATATGTTAGTGCTATGAAATCCGTACAAATTCGTGTACATAAATGCTAGGTCTGATTAAATGATAATTTTCTACCTATTCAACATGAATTTTCACAATGTGCAAATATGCTAATAGATTGCATTTTTCTCCTCAAGATAAATTGTGTAAAGTAAAGAAATGCTGTGTTTGAGTTTGGCACCAAAGAACGCCGTGTTGATTTCGTAATACAATTAACAAGCGATGTCTGGCGATAACGGAAGGCCCTGTGATCAGATCCAAGAGGATCAAATATTGCACTTTGAACAATCTATTTTTAGTACGAGTATTTGTGTGTATTAGTAGTTTACAGTAATGACAAAAATGTTTCCAAAGACAAAATACATCTGATCCAACGGTGCTAACCATTTCATTATGTTGATATAAAATCAGTGTGATGCTAATTGTACCACATTAAAAAATAGATGTATGTTTGTGTTGTAGCTTGAAAAGTAGGACATAAATAATGTAATGTGTGTGCAATTCATTGCATTGTAATACCAGATTTTCCTCTGAACCTATTGTTGGATTTCTCTATAATTATGTAAAATTGTTTTCAGAATATATTTTATGAAAACTATGCCAAAAATGTTTTTTTTTATGATTGCCAACCATTCTTCCCAACGCAAAATTATTTTTTAATTTTTTAAATAGGCACTGAATTAGCTGAGTATGTGATATTATTGAGGTTAAATATCTACATTGGATGTTCAATATAGTAAAATGATTGAGTACCTGCCCTTCTGAGGCCAGCGTGTCTTAACACTGCAAGAAGTTAACTGTTCTGGCCACAGAGTGTAGTGTTGTCAATTAACTCCTGTACCTTATCGTAAATGGTTCCACACGACTTTCCCCTCCAATTTTGTATTCCTCCAAGTAACCAGTTTCAATCAACAGAACTTCCAAAAATCGTAATTCTCTAGAGAATTGCATGTCCACATACGACAGGTAAGAAGGTAGCATGTAGGTCGAAACCCATAAGCAAGAAGCATAGAAGTAGAATCAAGACATTGACGTTTCAGTACCGGGCAAATTTATGAGTATAGCAGACTACATAAATTATGGCATATTTGTATGTCAATATTATGTGAATTCCCATTACATGTCCAAGAAGGAAAGTAATAATATTGGTAAAAGTAGAGAGATTCATTCTTTCGTGATAGTGCACAAATTAGTCAGAAAGATTTATTAGTATTATTTATTATACATCAGTAGTAAGCATTTTCACAAATAGCTTGCTCAACGTGGGGCAACAATAGTAAATAAGTATCATAAGGTTAAAGTATTTCACAATACAGTAATATAAAGTTAAATTATTTTTTAGTATTAATTGTCTGCCAATAAAAGTAAAAATTGACCAAGTTTCTCTTTAAGAAATAACATAGCACTAAGCATGTTCCAATTCCTGGCTGCCAGGCAGTGGGAGGTCGCGAATGTCTGCCGCTTTCAACCTGTTCCGCCTTCTCGCATTTCGGGTGGATTCCTCTTGCGTAACGGCGCCGGAGTGGAGTGCGCAGTCAGCACAGCGCGCCACACGCAGCGTGGAACCGCTCTGGAGCCTGCTGGAGGGAATGATGCGCTGCTGGAGGGAATGATGCGCCACCGATGTCGATGTGTTTACGGAAACATCGATGTTTTAAACATTGATTTATTACACGCTGGGTTTTTTTAACATCGATATTTTGTGCGTGCTGTTTTTACTTTTTTGCTTCTTTGTTTGAGATGGGAAAATTCTAATAATCACAATTGAGTAAAAGTTAAAATATGGAATATTAACTAAAATATGGAATATTAATCCGACGTCAGGTTATGAGTTCAAACCAAACGAACGCTGTTTAAACTATCTTCATCATGTATTGCTCTAATTATTTTTAACCTTTTTTCGGTTAAATCTCAATTTCAAATTGATAAAAACGCCCTTTGCTATACATTCTGTTGCGCCCGAATATAATGTTAGACCACAAACCACCTTTAAAAACATCGCTAATTTTTTGGTCGATATTTTTAAACATCGATCAAGAATTAATTATTGGCTATTAATACCTCTGTTTTCATTCTGAATATCGATTTCGCATCACTGGCTGCGAGTACCTGGCTCCTGTGGGCGCAGGGACGCGTACTCGCGGGGCGGTAGGCGCCTCCTGACGTCACCACTTAGCCCCGCGTAATCGGCTTTTAGAAAGTCCGTCGTCTGTCGATTGGTGACGTGGCCGCGTAACCGCACGTCAGCTAGCCCTGTCTCCACGTTAACTTGTTGCCAAGTGGTGATGAAGGCCAAGAGACCGTTCCAACGTCGTTTACTGTATCCTATCTCCTTATATGCTATATTCCCTCCTATCGACAAGCTAGGTTGTAAATCGTTTCGCGTTCTTTCCCGATTAGACTTTGTCGTAGTGTATGGCTACCAGGGACCCTTGGTAGGGATAGGAAATTTCTTAGGAATTGACATACATGTAAATAGATTCCTTGAAACTCTACATATGTCGATGTAATGCAATAACAATTTTCGAGAAAAACCCTTTTACCTCCCCAAATTAAATTGAAAACTTCATGACTGCACGCGTGTTCGAAAGCCTGACCATGTCCCAAGCGCGTTTGCTTTTTCATAATTGTTTTCCGTGGTAGAAAGCTCGTTCGTCTTCTCAAGCACTCGAATCAAGAGTTACAAATACGGGGTTCTAGATCTTATAAGTTTCCTTAGGAGAAGAGTATATTAGGATGGAACAAAGAAACTTTTTTACTTTACCGTATACATAGGTATATACGGACTAATATACGTAGTATAAGGAAAGTTATGTAATGCTTCGGAAAACCCATTTCGAGATTTTAACGGAAAAACATGTTGTTGTTTTTTGTTTTTGTTTTTTTCAAAACGTCCGTCCGTTCGTTTGTGAATACTACTAGCCTCTAAACCATACGTAGAATTTTTTCCAAATCGAAGAAACTCCTGTCCAGCTGGCTCGAGTCGAATCTCTGAGATTTTGAAAAAACAAATTCTCTAAAATTTCGGTGTAGCCCGGCTTTCAAAATTTTCTTAAAAAGGGCTTCAAATGTTTTCTTTAAATTTACTGTATGAATAGAGTAAAATATACTTATAAAAGAGGCATAGGTCCGATTTTCACGAATTCGATACATATAGGTCACATTTCCGAATTTTCGAAAATGTCAAAAGCATCAATGTTTTTTGGTGTCTTCCTACAGCTACAAAATTTAAGGTAGAGATTTTTCCTTCAAATAAAATTTGTTCTTCATAGTGAGTTCTTTCTACATTTTGTTGGGGGGGAGGGGGATTTGAGTAGTTTTCTAGAAATATTGCATGCAATATATGCAATTCAAAAACAAAAAGAGAAAATACATAAACAAGATTTTCTCAAAAACGGTTCCAATTTCTTTCTTTAAACCTTTGGTAGGATAGTACTACATGCACTCTATAAGATGACATAAACTCCATGTTGCGCTATTTTGTTTTTTCATAAATTACAAAAATATATTTTTTTGTTTTGTCTCACGTCGTCACATTAGCGGCAATTTCTTTACATTAATATATTTATGAATACATGTACTTTAAATAATGCCAGATAAAGTTTCCCGAAAACTCAACATTTTGTCGTGAATATGAGTTCAAAATTCCGCATTTTCAGAAACCCTCAAACGCCATTTTCTCAAAAACGGTTCCAATTTTTTTCTTCAAACTATTCCAAGAGATAGTACTAATTGAATTGTTTAAGAGGACATAGAATTAATTTTGTTGTATTCATTTCTTCTTTCACAAATTTTTTGAAAGGCCTCTCGCGCCTAAAATATGCACATTTCAAACAATTTGAAAAAACACTCTTGCATTTGTGACTGTAGGTACTTGAAATGACGTCTCTTGGAGATTTTCGAAAACTCAATAGTTTTCTTTGAAAAAAGGTTGAAATTTCAAAATTACTGCGCTTAAATGCCATTTTCTTAATAACAGCTCCAAATTTTTCCATGAAAATCGCCATTTCGGACGAAGTTTTACTGTTCTTTATTATTTTTAGAATAATATCGTCGTGCTACTATTACGGAGACAAAAAATTAAGTAAATTTCAAAAAAATACACATTGGGCGGCAATAGATGGCAGATGGCAAGAGTAAGTTGCAAATCCGAATAGCAAGTCCGAGACCAATGGAAATAGGAAACTAATAAGGGAAAGTCTGTGCCTTTCTGAAGTACCACTAGTTTATGTCTTCTTATTGTGAAACAAACATTCCTAGGTGGTTTTAACATAAAATGAATATGAAAATGAAAAAATTAAGTAAAAATCAGCCGAAAAAGCAAGAAATCGGTCTCGAATAAGGAAATTTTGTTTTCTTATTTGAACGTGTTGCGCTTTGTAATAATTGTAACTGATGCAATGTGCTTAGAAGCATCATGTTTACGTGATAAGACAATTGTGAAACACGCCCTAACGCGGTATGTGATTTGGAATGAAAGGAGACGTATTGGGAAATGAGAAGTAGTCGAGTATTCGAGGAAGCAGTTCGCATGTTGTGACAGGCGTCAGTCCCCGGTCACTTAGCTCCAGGGCAGATAGTTCAGAATTAACTCTTATGGCGAACCCATTAGTTAACTTCCCCAGGTTCCTACATCATTCACAAATAATAGAGGGAGGTCTTAAACTATTTAGTGTTCTTAATAAAATATCCGTAGATTATCTTCCAGAGAACGTTTTATTAAAGCAAAAATTGTTTCTTACAAATATATTCTAAACGTTTTGCACCCGACGTCAGTTCAATGAGGCAACGAAAAACGCACTTTTTCAAATGTGGCAAATGTTGATAACTATTGAATCCTGTCAAAATTTCAGTCTAGAACATATAATTTTTATATAAACATGTTTTGTGGAAATATACGAGGTAATAAGCCATGTACTTAGTTTCATTTTTTAAATTTAATATTTTGTAACATGAATCAACATAGAATAATAAATTGATACAAATTATAAAATATAAAAGAAATGATTAATGTTTTATATTATTTATAATATTTTTTGTGGATTGTTTCACCTAATAATACATTGTTATTCCTCATAGTATTTTTCATGAAATAATCGATTTTTTGGAAATAAAATTACAAAGTATCGATATTTGTTGATTTCAAATTTCTCAACATGAACAGTACATGCACAAATGCAACTGATTGTTGAATTGCCACAATTTTTAAAATAAGGTTTTTTATGATCTTGCCGAACTGAATGCTAAAATAAATGATAAACTAACGGCGAACGACCAGAAGGGGAAGCAGGGGTAATGGAAGTCTGCAGTAAATTATCGATAAATATCCTAATCAAGCCATATTGAAAGGCAGAACATATGCTTCTATCTACCATTAGTCATTACTATAGTATTGAATTTAACTGTTGACTGAATGAGGTTTCACCACTTCGAATGACTCGTAATCGTAACCTTATGAATGCTCGACGAAAAAGTAAGATTAACTAGTAGTTGTTTGCCTTGTGTTCATGCAGAAGGAAAGCTGACAGAGGTAAACACCAAACGAATATTTTCAAGTTCTACAATCATAATACTCGTTTCCTTTTCGCCAATGATATGGACGGAGTGGGCGAAGTTTTATTGCGACAAATTGTGACTCTTAAACAATGTCATGAATTTGCAAATCACTGAGTTTCTAGGAAATAAAACCTACCTTACAAATATACAGTTTTAGACGAGCCCCATGTGTGCTCCGTAGATTGTTTTTTTGAACACAGCATCAGCCGTAATTGCCATTGGTTGTTAGTGCCTCATTTTCACAATATTAAAGCACTTTAGCAGGTAAGTTTAATGTGTCTTAGTACTACTCGAAAGAACTAAAATCCACTGGGACATTCCAAAAGAAAATGTTCAGTTATCCAAACGCTTAATGTTATTTGTCATGTGGCCTTGTCACATTTTTTGGCAATTAACTCGATATAAGAAATTAGATGGGCCCCTCAGGTGGAATGTAATATTTGTGTAGGTAATCACATCACTTTTTGTCACTCACAATCCAACTGTGTAGTTCCGAAGGGATATATTGTGTTTAATAATACGAAGGGTATTAGAAGCGTCAATGTAATGTTTGTTAACATTGATTTGTGACTAGTACTTTACAAACTAAATTCATTTACACTGGTTGTAAAATGAGATCACATGCTGAGGAAGTCATTTTTCTCCGTTCTTGGTCATCTCACTCTCCGAGTCCGTCTTGTTTTCACCACGTGAATCGTCCTTCTGACACGCAAGCACTGAGACAGGTGACTCCATGATTCAGTCCCCAGCACACGCCGGCGCCTCGGAAGGCCTCTGCCCGCGCCGAGGCAAGGGTCCATTCGTCTCGAACCGTGTGAGTCAGCCGCGCGGGACGCCCGTGCCCTGAGGTTACGCGGGTCGCCCTTGAGGTCGCGGGCGTCAGCGGCGCTCAGCAGCCGCGAGGTGGCGGCGGCGGCATGGGCGCGGACGCGGGCGCGGGCGTGGGCGTGGGCGGCGCGGGGCGGGGCTTCACGCGTCGGC
>BOPP01000020.1:1882034-1918484 GCA_017312745.1 Gryllus bimaculatus
CACGTACTGTGCGCCTGGTTGTTTCTGATTATTTCCTATTCTTTAAACAAGTAACTGCTGTCTAAAAAGGCCGAGAAAAAACACACAATAATGCTACAGAAACGGGTTTATTACCGTCTTGGTTAGCTGAGGTCGCTAAGGCTGGTCGCTAGCTGCTTCGGCTCGAAAGGTGGCGGGATCGAATCCAGCCTCGGGCACGGATGTGTGTGAGTATGGGCTCGCGCTCCATTTCTTCCTAAGGCTCCCTTTTCCGTAAGAAAATCACAGTGGTCGTTATATGACTTGTTGGTAAGCGACGAAAAAGACATAGGTCTTAGATGACACTTTATATTTTATGACAATATTGGGAAATTTCAACCGTATGTGAAATTATAGATTTTTATAGAAAGGATGTGTTTAAAGACAGGGGTGTTTAAATTGTTTACGAGATTCAAAAATACGTAATGTTGAATTTCATATTTTTAATATTTTAAAAACATAAATTATGTTCTATGCTAGAGTTGAAAACAGTATAATTGATTTCCAGTTTTAATTTAATCGTTTTCTTGTTTAATTTAATCGTATTTCCGCGGTCAGAAGACTCTGTGCAGTTAATTCTCGGAACCTTCAATGTCATTGACGCTTTTAACCCAATATTAAATTCGAAAAGAGGTTGATTGAACTGATTTGAACTTTTTCAAGAGAAAACGATTTCTTGAAGTAAAATGGCAAGATTCCAATAGAACTACATAAATATCATCAAATGTAATGTTCACAGTGGTGAAAGAATGTGCATTATTCTGTTAGTGATTTTGAAGTTTATACCCAATTTTGTTCTGGACGAAAGGGATTATTTTACACCAAGTACCTTTCAGAATCACGTACACACTTTCGCCAATTTATTACTGTTCATTTACCACTTTTCTTCGAGTATATGGAGTCAAAGCGCGACAAGATCCAAAGCCAAATCACTTTGGCATTGATTGAACGTTCGCATCTGCTACAAAAAAAAACGATTCGCCCCCGGGTGGGCTCGAACCACCAACCTTTCGGTTAACAGCCGAACGCGCTAGCCGATTGCGCCACGGAGGCTCCGAAACTCCACTTTTACGATGATACAATTTAAATTGCCATACCATTTTAGTTATGCTCTTGACAATTAACGTTGTTTTAGTACCAATTAAAGGTTTAAGGACTTTGTTTGTCCCTGACGGAGACTGCGTTGTAGTGTAAGCACCACTGTCTTGATTTATTGTTATCAAGTTACTCATTTATTGCAATTATACTTCATTAATTATAAGTATACAACGTTTCATAATAATAATAATAATAATAATAATAATAATAATAATAATAATAATAATAATAGTAATAGTAATAATAATAAATCGAAACATTTGAAATAAATTAGACTAACACGAGAAAGGATATTTGTATCTTGTCCATGCGTATTCCAAGAAATTTGATCAAACGGTAAATCGTTCTGAGGGCGAGAAACCTACAAAAAATAAAAAGTGTGGAAATAAAGGAAATGAGCATAAATCAACTCCGTTAATAATAAATATATTTCTAGCACATTTGCTACCTAAATTATTGCGGTATCAGACAATTGACGTTTAAACAAATAATCAACGACATCTTTGCCCTAGTTATTTCTTCTTCTATAATAATTCGTGTCTCTTTGCCATTTCTTCAATACATTGCCCATGAGTTTATTCATTCTGTCAAGTAATTATAAAGAGTTAAGAGTACTTTGAACGTTGAATTCACTGGATTGTGTTCTGACTTTATTACAACTTGAAAGAATAAAATAGGATTCGTTTTTGAGACAATATTGTCACTAAAATTTTGAAACATTGTTCTAATTTAAATAAAAAAAAGGAAAATTACTAATTTTGTAAAAAAACTAGTGGAGCTAATTCAGCACGTACTTTCTCGCCAGCATTATCGAGCAATAGTTTACGAAAACTACTCATATTTTCACAAACTTATACATGACATTATTTCAAAATCTATCTTTAAGGAAGAAATTTCATTCAGGGGAAAATATTTACCTGTAACATTTCAGTTGTTGGAAGACTGAAAAAATTTTGAATGTTTCAATTTTCGAAAAGTCAGAGATTTTAACGAAAATGAGATCATCACCATTCCCTTACACATTCTTCACACTATTCAACAACAAAATATAATCAAAAACGTTGGAGCATTTTTTTTTATTTTTTTGTATTGAAAATATTCCAGGGGCCACATGTAAATAACTCCCCAAAATTAAATTATCGATTTTAAATTCAAGGGGACGCGACATCAGTCAGAACTATTGGGGAATATCAATTTTGGAGAAAATCGACTAAACGGTTTAGCCACTAGCGTTGTTCACAGTTTGAACAGACGTTTTGTCGTCATTCGATTTTTTGGTATCAAGGACTTAATAAATATGGATTCTGACTACACGAAGTGTTAAAAGTTTTTTCTTCTAAAATTAGCAACTGGATTTATCCACTTTTTCGTTATTAGGGCCCTGTAATAGGTTAATCTGCCGAATTTGCCATGTTTTCGCACATCATTAACTTTATCTCTATTCCGTAGGGAGAAAGTAAAAACACCCTTTTTCGGGATCAGAATTGCGTCAGATGCGACATCGATAACAAAACAATGCTGTTAGCCACCATCATTGTCAGAAGTACAACATCGATGATAAAAATACATCGACTAAAAACCATCGATGTTTTTCAACATGGATGTTTTTAGATTACTTTAGTAACCTCTAACATTAAATTCGTGTGCATTAAAATCAAATATGAGTGTTCCTGTTTATCGATTCGTCGAATCAGGGTACGAGAAAAAGAGGTAGACTGTCGCCCACAGCGTATTTGTTGCCCACCTCTCATTGTGCGAAATGAATATGAAGAAAGACGAAATGCAATGGCATGGACGTCATCGCGGGCGAGAGAGTTTGATCGATGAAGATAGTACAAACAGTATTCCTTTGATTCCAACACATGAACTAGTGTTAGCATCAGTTATTATTTCGTATAATAACTTTTACAGTGTAGTGATCATGGGAATTTTTCATTCAGAAACAAAGCTTCGAAAAAGAAAAAAAAATCGATCAAAAACATCGATGTTAAAAAACATCGGCGTCAATACATCTATGTTTCTACAACAACACCGATGTTATAAGAAAATCGACATTGTTGTCACATCCCAAATCAAAAACAGTTATTTTGAAATTAATTTGCTGTAGTTTTAGAGCCGAAGTAACCCGATCAACAAAACACTTTAAAATGAATTTTACTTATTGATGAAATAAAATATTAACTAATGCTAGGCTTCAATTTTTACTTACTCGCACTTACTATCGTAAGAAGAGAAAATATTGTAATCGTGAGCCGGAAACAGGTGAATTTTCAACGTAAAAACTCTTTGCTAGGCCCTGGTAATGTGAAGGTGGATAAATTCAGTTGATAAATATAGAAGAACAGAAAAGAAAAGAATAATTCAAAGGATGTTTAAAAGAATGCTGTAAGTCTCTATGTCGTTGACATCCTCGATTTTTCGAAAATTGGAAAAAATCTTTTTAAAACTTCAAAATTGGAGACAGAGATATTTGTTTCAGACAATGTCTTGTACAAAATTAGCTCTTCAAAACAGGTCATGTACAATTTTTTGAAAACAAGAGAAGTTTTTGCGCATTTTGCAATTGAAATTTACTAAACAAATTCTAAAAATCCACTCCAATTCTTTTCTTTAAATTTTCTACTCCTATGTAATAATGAATATAAACGAGCAGTACCATTATCGGGTATTGCTCGTTTTGTTTTTCGAAAATTGTAAAAAAATTGCAACTACAAAATTGAAAATAGATATTTTTGCTTCAGAAAATGTCCATTGTACGTAATTATCTCTTCAATAAGGTCATGTAAAACTTTTTTGAGAAAAAGTGTACTTTTGCTTTATTTATGATTGAAATATACTGTATATTACCCGCGCGAGCTTTCTTGATGCACGGGCTCCCTAGCCCTCATTCAGCGCTGAATAGCACAGCACGTTTAGATACATAGGTCCGACTCGGAACGGCACGTACCAATTTACAATGATGGCAACAACTACCTCATACTTTCAAAACAATCGTAGCATTTCTCGTGGCACGCTTTGGTGAGCTACGTTCATGCCCATTCATAATTGGTACGCCCTTTTAAGCACGTGACGTAGCCAAAGCTCTCCTCTTCCCGCAACCCTCGCTGTGGAATGTCAAGAAAACTTGCGCGTGTAGTACAGGTTTCACACCAACTACGGGCCATGAGAAAAATTGAATGAATGATATGAAAAATAATTAATTTAGTTTTAATTATAATTTCCTATTGAAAGTGCCAATATTGTCTCTATTTTTGCTTTCTCGCACTTTTACTTTACTTAATTCTACAATTTATATTCTCAATGTATTGATGTACGAGTACATGAAGTTGTCGGTCGGCCGACGGTATAATGGCATACATCGTTCCTTCATACCGGAGGCAAATAATTCTTAAAGAGTTTTGTTATTAACACCATTATTCATAAAATTATAAGCATTAAGGTGCTGCACGATGAGCAATACGTTTCCCGTCACTGCAAAAGTCGATGAGTCTTGATGTCCGGGTTCTGCGACCCGGCCAGCAGCTAAGTTTACCGTTTGGGTCACGGAGGTCGACGACCCGGGCGATAAGACTTATCGAAACACCATGGCGGATTCCGGACAAAACCCTAGTCTGCATCAATGACAACTGTAACACCTTTTAAGAATTTAAAAAAATGTCGACTAACCTAATTATTTAGCTGTAAAACTAGTGGTTCTACAACATTATATACTTTTTTGCATTATTTCTAACTGGTCGCTTCACAGGACATCATACAGGCAAGCAAGGATAATTTCACATATAAAGCGAATATCCTAAAGGCAATCCAATATATCATATTATGAATGCATTCGAAACGTTGCGATATTATCTTATGTATATCGGAATACACATTCTTCCCTTGAAATTCACTTAAATAAAGTTGAATATACCATTTTATTGAACGCAGAAAACATTGTAACACCACGGCCTTATGTATCTTTCCCATCATGTCGCCGTTCAACAATGAACTTCTGAAATATCTTCGCTGCATTGGTGTCCAAGGTAGTGAACAGTGGTAATACGAAATTAACATAAAAATGTTCGCTCAAAAATTATGGTACTCAATTTTTATCAATTTTTCTTTCGTATTGCATTTAAATATTATTTTAAAGGGAGAAAACCTAATTGCGCAAATTTCAATTATCTACTAATTCTGATTTTTAAAACAGATTTTGATTAAAATAAAAATCTTATTCCCCATTTTGTTGTTTTCAAATGATGAGTTTTTGCAATTTTCGAAAAATTCATCTTATATGACAATTCTGAGAATTCATCTTCAAAATACTAGACAATTACATTTACTGATATGGAAAGAAAAGTTAAGTAAGTGTGTAAAAAGAAAATTATATAAAACTGTTGTAGAGAATATTGCCCTTTATGGATCTGAGGTTTGGGAGATATCAAAAAAGAGAAAAAAGAAATTGAAAGCAATGGAAATGGACTTCTGGCGCCGAAGTTGCGGACTGACTTTAATGAATAAAGTTAAGAACGAAGAAATTAAACATAAAGCGGAAATAAATTTTAATATAATTGACACCACAGAAGTGAAAAGACTAAAATAGTATGGGCACATGCAAAGAATGAACGAAGAACGTTGGCCGAAAATATTCTGGAAATTGCAACTATTATATTTCGCACAAAATTACACAAAAAACTACTCACATTTTCGAAGAATTAAAGATGAACTTCTTTGAAGATGTTTTTGATAACACGCATTTCATTAAAGAAAATATCCTATCTCCAATATTTTAATTGTACAAAACTCAAAAAAATTAGATTTATTATTTTCAAAAAATTAGAATTTTAACGAATTGAGACCTGGATCATTCTCTTAATGTCCATTACGCTATCCAATAACAAAATTTAACCAAAGAATTTGGTGCCATTTTTTTTAATTTGGAAAATGTTCCAGGGGCTTCATGTAAAATACCCGAAAATTAAAATAGCCGCGACATCATGCATACTAGCGCCTGCTAGTATTGAACACAGTCAGACGGGTGGACAGACACGTTTTGTCGTCAATCGATATTTTAGTATCAAGGACCCACAAAACACGAATGTCACTGCACTCTGTTCGATTTTACTGCAGAGGAACGGGGAGCTATTTCTTATCAATTCGGTCTATTTCTTGCCATTTTTCATTCCCAAACATGTTTCAATTCTGGGTCATCTTTCTGATCTTGCGAGTGTTCTTTAGATTGTCATCGATCATTACTGAAAGTGACCCGTAAAGTAGGAGACATCTCTTCCACATGACAGTATTGCTTGTTTTTCAGTTTTCAGGGCCCGATCTTCTGGCGTGAGCATCGCCATTCCGATAGCCACTTCTACTCCAATTATCTATAGTAAATGTGAATTCTTGTAATTCTACAATCCATCTAGTGACTTGTCCTTCCGAATTATTGAAGTTCAGCAGCCATTTGAAAGCAGCATATCAGTCCTCAAAATAAATTTTCTGCCTTAGAGATACTTGTAGAATTGCTCAACGGATTTTCCCAGAGCGAGTAATTCTCTTGGGATTACACAGTAGTTGCGTTCTGTTTTTGGGTTCTAATACTATTGTGAAACAAGACTCATTAGATGCTCTGTCTTCGTAATTATTGGATATGGAATTAAGAGGAAATGGTTTAGTTGAAAAAAATTATTTCATTGTACGGAAAGGAAACACGAAATAATTTATGTTAATTTGGCACGCAGTCACAAACGCTAGCACATACGCCAGGAGGCAACGTCTCCTTTAGTCCCAAAGTAGCCTTAATGCGTGGCACGTTGTAAAATTCGTTCGCAACACAAAACGTCCTCGGATGTGTTGAGCACAATACAGAGTGTTAATTCGTGATTAAATATATTATTTGTTAAATTTTATATATTTCTCCTTAAAAATTTTAACAAAATGAAAAAAATATGATTGCTTTTTTTGCTTTGAATTTGAGTAAGAATATTCAGAAGAAAACGATGCGATATATTACTTAATAAAAATCCTTATTAGTGAGGGAAATGGAGTTAAATAAATAAAGGAAATTATCGATACTGGCAGAATATTTCTTCTTAAATTGACTTCAAGATTAAAAAGATATAAAAGTAGGCGTATAATAAATATAATTTACATTCTCTTTGTTGAATTTCTTATTGTGGGGTAATTTATTAGCTTATAGTTCATGTAATATGTAAGTAGTGATTCTCGCAACAAAAGCTTGCCTCAGTCAAATGAGTACTTTTCGCCTCAGAGCATTAAGCATTAGTAGATACAATTATTGATTCTGTCATCTTTATGGAACTAACATTTTGCGAGTATCCATCGTAAAGATCCATCTCGGTGCTTAATAAAGACGGCGGTCTAAACATAGATATAGTAAAAATTTAGTACAAGTGGAACGACAATGTGTGTGCATGTGTGTGTGGTGGGGGGGTGCGTTTACGTTTATGTGTATCCGCCCAACGTGGGGGAGGTGGTTCATTTCTCCTAACCCTTTCTGCGTGTACTGAAGCGATTCTGATACTCGTGAATTCCTCTAGGGCAAGTGTTTCACTTTTCGTTGGCGGCAGTCTGCGAGCACCGTTGGGCGGGCCAAGTCGTGATGTCGGCGGGCAGCACGGACCGCGCAGCCATCGATAGGCCGATCACGCAGCCGCGCGACGCGACGCGACGCGACGCGACGCGCCGCGGCGCTATCTGAGCCAGCAGCTTGTCCCGCTGCGGCTGGGAACGCGAGGCAGAAGCGCCCATGGGAGCGGTGGCGGGTGCGAGCAGTCAGAGCTCGTGGCGAGGCTGACGTGGCAGCCGGGGATGTCGGCACCTCTCCCAATAGCCTGCTTCCTAAAGAGTCATCTTCACCAGCTGCGAATATCGTAATCTTATCAACGTTGCTGATAATTTCGGCCTCCTGAAATTACTCGGAGTATGAAAAGAATGTTATATCTAGAGCTCCAAAGTTCAGGCATTTATGTTACCTGAAAAAGACATGCAAAAAAGCATTTATTTTTACAGAAATAGTCACGAAAAAAGACATTCATTCTGGCTAAAGTATAGGTGCAAAAATGCATAAAAACAATGCAAAATCAAAATTGAAAGGAACTTTTATAAAGGAAGGTTTTATTAAAATGATACAAATTTTATTCTGTCAATGTACATTAGAGTCATGTAAGAAAACTCTCTTTTCTTTGAAATGTAAATTCCACGTGACTAATTGTATTATGACTACGAATTTGTTTTACTGGTGACGCTGTTTCTTCGAAATTCTATTGTGGATTCCATTTTGAATGTTGAAATGGCATCAGCGAAAATGGAATTACATTTTTCGTTAGCTCTGTCCTCATAGGCATCGGAAGTCAGGATTAGTAAGTAAGCAAGGATTCCTATTGAGCTTTATATTGAGTCGGTATCAATGAAAAAATCTAAAATCTTCACTGGTATAATTTTCCTTTTTCATTCAGATTTTAATACAAGCTGGTACTGGAGTCTTCTATTCCACGGAAAGACAAAACAAGACCGTTCCTTCGTGACCAGACTTGCAGGTGTCATTTCAACTTGATCGAGATTGGTGGGTGTCATAAAAAAGCAAAATAATGGCTAAACAGGTAATATACCAAAAATAGGCATCATAAGATAAAATACGCAAAATATGGCAAAATGAATATATACTAAAACAACCCCAGAAGTATAGCATTTTCTCAATTATTAAGTCCTATAAATGTAACAACAACAAAAAGGCATTTTGCCAAATTATAGCTGCCGAATTGTGGAAATGCCTTGAATGATACGACGTCGTTAACATTGTGAACAGTAACATAGGAACGATATTAACCAACTTATTGCCACGGTAAAATGTGCCCTATGAATTGATATTAATAAAATACATTGTTTTACTTTTTAACCCTCGGTAATAGTATAATCACTTTAGTAAAAAAAGACACATGCAGAATTGTTTAGTGGGAGGTCGTTATTGATTAGTATGCATATAGAAAGTACAACATTTAAGGGAAATTATAGTAGTTATTGTAAAATACTACCAACAGTTGTTTATAAAACAATGTTTCAAGGAAGTAGCGTCTTCTTCTTCAAACCAGAGTGGCGAGTCTGCGTAAATCTGCAGGAAACTGGACAATTCCATAAAACATGATGAGGCGAAAATCTTGCTCATCGTTATGACGATTGGACCATTTGAAGAATTTTGACGCTTATCAGCCTTCTTTAGGATTGCAATTGGTCTTAGAATAACGCAATTGCTCCAAATCAGCGAAGTTACTTAACCACCTCTGTCCTTCACGGGCGCTCGTATCTAGTTGTTTGCCTCGGCGGAAGATGCAGGGCGTTGTCACGGGCGGAATGCCAGCGCAGACCCCGCGAGACGCTTTTAAAATTGGTCCAAAGGGCATAGAGAAATACGGCAAATAGTAGACTAAATAATGTTTCATCACCTATTTTCTCATTTACACTTCTGCACTTTCTTTTCCATTCTTTTAGGGCTTTATAAATGTATATCTTAAACAGGGTTGGAGATTTACAGCAGCCTTGCCGTAATCCTTTATTTACTGGGAAGTTGTCTGACAGACATTTTGCCACTTTTACTTGACTTTTGTTATCTTTATAAAGTTGTTTGACTGCATTTATGTATGTTGATGATATTCCTTTTTCTTCCATTGCCCCCCATACTATGTTTCCTGGTACATTATCATAAGCCTTTTTGAGATCAATGAAAATTATGTGAAATTCTCTTCCTCGCTCAACTGTTTTTCCATCAGTTGTTTGAGACAGAAAATATTGTCAATATATCTTCCTGGTCTAAAACCACTTTGCTCTTCTGAATCTGATGTTTGAATTTCAATTCTATTCTTTAGCACACGTCCATACAGTCTAACCAAATATGAAGTCACACTTATCCCTCTATAATTATTACAATATGTTTACAGCCTTTTTGTAAATTGAATTTATATAGTCTAATTTCAATATTTCAGGTATTTTACCTCCTTTTAAAATTCCAGAGAATATTTCAGTAATTAATTCCAAACCTACAATAGGATAATGTTAACCAGCACTATGGATATACCTCCAGGCCCAGGTTATTTATTATTTTTAAGGTTTCTTAATACTTTTTTTTAACTCTTCCAAAGTCACATCTGGTGTTATCGAATTTACGTGCAGTGGTTCATAATTTATTCCCTGAAATTTAGTTATATTTTCCGTCAAAAGATTTTCGTAGTATTTTTGCTATTTTTAATACTAATTGGATCTACTAAATGCCATTTTTGGGTTGTATTCAATTTCATGGAATGTAACATTTTCCATGCCTCTCTGGATTTGGTTTTACTAATACACTTGTCTAATCTGTCGCAATTTAGTTCTCAAAATACATATTTTGCCTTCTTCACTTCGTTCTTGACCAAATATTTCATTCTGTTATATTCACTTCCGTCTTCTAAATCCTTTGTGGAAAGCCATCTCAATTATAACTTTTTATTTTCTTCAACCAGGTTCTTTATATCTTTTGTCCACCACAAGTATTTTTGTTTATAATCACATTTTTCCATCTCTCCCAAAGATTCTTTTGCTGTTTCATGAGTGCATTTTTCTAAAAATTGGTATTTCTCTTCAGTATTTCGTATTGGGATGTACTTTAATTTTTCTGTCATGCATAATTTGTACAAAAATGCAATGAAATCATCTTGAAGGCTTTCAATATTATATCTCGGCCACATCCGACACTATTTTTCCACCTTTTGTATTTGTTTTTGTTTTTCCGTAACTTTTGAAGTAAGGTGTATACACAAGGTAAGGTTTTCCTTTTAGTAGGTAGTGATCTGATCCACGGGAAGCACGTTTATTTCTGAAGGTAAATACTTATTAAATAATTTATTAATAATTGTTATTTAAACTGTTAATTAATAATAGTTACTTAAACTTAACGCATGCAATTTTTGTTACTAACTTATTCTAAGCTTACATACTATACAATGGGGAGGGATCCCATTGTGGGTCCACCAATCTGGTTTTATGCTTGCGAATTTGATTCGGATTACATGAATAGATATTTATTTTGGATTCTGGTTCTATGGATTAAGCTTTTTGAAAGTCTGAATTCGGAGAGTGCTATGATTTGATAGAATGATTAAATAGAAATTTGTGGAAAAGTGTATGATGTAATGATCTAATGGTTCTATTTGGAATTTCCTGTGAAGTTGATTATTGGAAATGAACCATGGGAGTTAGTACCGTTATAACAGTATTGTTTTGAATTGAACTGTGTCTTTTTATTAACGGTTTTAACTGACGGAGTTTTGCTTTGGTTTGTAATATCTTTGATTCAGTTTAATTTCGTTTCCAGGTATAATCCTAAGTATTTAACTGGTTTGTTGTAAGGGTACCATTCTGTAGGGATGATGTTCATTGTTAGCGGGGTAGGCGAGCACGTGGTCTAAGAGAGAGAATGTTTTGGTGGGATTTAACTGTACTTTGTACTTCGCGGCCCAGCCATCAAGTGTGTGCAGGATTTTTGCTCTTAGGTCTGCTAGTGAGTTACCAGAGATGTACAGGGATGTGTCGTCCGCGGATTGTGCTATATGTATGTTGTTTTATTTAGGGATGTCAGCTACATAAAGATTAAATAGGGTTGGTGATAAGGGTTATCTGCTTTGATAAATCTGGGGTTAGAGATGTTCCTATTGACATTAACGGAGAACGTTGTATTTCTTAAGAAGTTGTTGATAATGATGTGGGCTATTTGGGTGAGTTTGTAGCCATGTACTGCCAAATGCTTGTACTATGTCTAAAAAGAGTGCAATGGTGTAGTGTTTTGATTGAAAGGTTGCGTAAATATGTTCAGTTTTAACAGTTGGTGTTGTGTAGATATTTTCTCTGTGAAACCGAATAGTGCCTTGGGGATTGAGTTAGTTACTTCCATGCAATTTTTGAGTCTAGTTAGGATTAATTTCTCGAAAATTTTTGAGAAGCTAGAAAGCAAGCTGATAGGGCGATAACTATCTGTTGCATTCTCTTTTGGTTTCACTACGGGGATTACTATTGCGTATTTCAATGACTGGGGATAGTAATTAGTTTTGGAGCAAGTTATTATATTATTAATATTATTACTTAAGTATGCTATTGCAGAAATGGGTAGATATTTTATTGCAGTTTTAGTGATATTGTCATGTCCTGGTGCTTTTTTGCTAGGAAGGGATTTAATATTTTTTTTAAATTTCTGTGGGAGATGAGAATTGCATATTGTGGTGTGGTAAATATGGATATGTTTTTCTACTTTGAGTGATCTTTCTAACACATGGTGTAGCCAGAATCCATGTTTTGTGAGTCCTTGATATTGAAAAATCGATGACTGCAAAATGTCTGTCTGTCCGACTTTTTCTCTGTCTGTCTGCTCGTCTATACTGAACGCACAAAAAATCTTAGCTAGTATCTCCAGGGAATTGTCGTTTTAGCCATGACCATATTTATTTTGATTTGTCAATTACCCAAGCGACAGTCGTTAAATTTAGTTTCGAGAGTGGATGTTTTCCGTGCAAAACTTACCAGCGACGACGAGAGCCACGAAGCGGCGACACCTGCTGTGGTCAGAGTAACAGTTCTGGGGTTGGTCTTATTTGTGAGATGTTTAACCCCCCCTCCCAAAAAAAAAGAACCAACAAAGAAACAACTGGTATTGTGGGACTGATATTGAAAACATGGATACAGCTTGTTCCTATACGTAGCAAATAACTTCCTCTAACACGTTGTGTAGTCAAAATCCAGGTTTTGTGGTTCCTTGATACCAAAATTGGTTTATGACAAAACATCTGTCCAAACGTCTGACCGTACCTCCGTCTGTGGTTAAATTCAGAGCCACGAAAATAGTTCAGACAATTTTATAACATTAACCATCAGATTAAATTTTCCCTCGGGTAGACAAAGAACACTTAACTAGTAGTGCTATACAATGGCACATACGTTCTTGTAAAATGGTTATATTTTCTTTGATCTGGCCTATCTCTTCTGACTTACCGACAACATGTTCTTGCCGACTGCCATTTATAGCCGCCCAAGCGACATTGTTTTCCTTCCCGTATGCATACGTGAATACGGAGTAATACAAGTAGTATAGCAACAGTTATGTAAGTTATGCAATTATGCAATTGGCAAGAGTATGTGGCAAGTCCGAATAGCTAACCGAGACTAATAGAGGTACGTCTGTGCCATTCTGTAGCACCACTAGTTCCTCTATTGCGACCCATTGTTTTAATTCTTACCCCTCGCAAAAGGACGCCCCGTGCGTCGTGCAGTCGCCGCCAGAGCAGAGGGAGCACGTCGAGGCACGAAGTGCCAGGTTCCCCCTGTTGGCAGCGACCGGTGCCCGGGCGCGTGAGATACAAGGAAACGAGCAGGGTTCATCTACATGGGGTTTCCTTCAGCTCTCTTGCTGACCATTGACCTCAACCCCGAGAATGAGAGAGGTAGAGTTTCATTGGATATTCATAGGTAATAACACGAGTATATTGCAGTTCATCTGGAAATTTCGAATGCAAAAATTGTATTGTTAACATGACTATTCCACGAACGAATGTTCGAATGTTTAACAGTTTGAAAATGGTCTAAATATTAATTACTTTCATGAAACTCGCATTTCCCTCCCATCGCAATGGTCATATTACGAATCGTAGCTTATGTTTAGAGAGCTTATTGTGATTAAAGATATGATGTGAGAAAAATAGTATTTGTTTTTAGATAAATCGCCTTGATACCGACACATCGCTTGAATTGTTAAACTCTCTTCTTTTTGTGAGTGGAATAAAAGACACCAATGATCCGTCACAGATGGCTAATTGCGCTGATTATAAAATTCGTCTGTGATTGCTAATTATAATGCAATCGATTAAAGGTTGAAAGCAATTTTTTTTGGGTTTGACTGTTGACAAAAACCAGTATATTTCGAACCAGCTGTTTAATTAATACTTTCTAGTTTCTTTAAATTTTCCTCCTCGCAGTTTTCAGAGGAGAGACATGTGTGGATTTTCTATCCAGTCTTTCAAATATTTTGCAAGAAACATAGTACTCATCTCAAACATTCTTTCCGTCACTGTCTCATATCTGTGATATCACAGTTTAGAAATTAAATCAAGTTATTAAATCATAATAATAATTCAAAGGATATGATGAAAGCAGATAGTTTACAATTTACTCGGTAAACAATTATTATTCACGATAAAATCAGTTTGACCGCGTTTGGTGCTATTTAACGCATTCAACATTGGAATTCATGACGTTCGTTCTTTTTTCCACCAGAGTTATGAGGACGGGGAAAGTGAAGAGGAATTGCAAATAGGCAGCTTTCTTTCCCCAGGACTAATTTATTAATTAGAATGAATTTTGAACTTGCAATTTTCCTTAAAAATTGTAAATTAAGATTCTATAATTTTTGGAAGAGTTTCAAAGGATCCATTACAACATTTGCGATGTATTACAGTTTCAAAATAATTCTTACCTGTGTTAATAAACCATTAACGACTCGCCCTAAATAAAGTTAATAATAAAACTACATTTAAATCGAATATAAGCAAGAAAAGAGTACAGTGAACTTTGCATAAGTATATTCCAGTTCATGGCCGCTTTGTAATGAATTACCAACCTTAGACGTTAGACTCGATCTCTTAAATGGAAGGCGGTCACGCTAACTTGGCGGCATCTCCCAAGCCGTTTGGGTTGCTCACAGTTCCCTCAAATATAAACACAAACAGCGGTGTCAGCAGGTTCTCATTTAGTTCGATGATGGCGGAACACGTCATTCCATGTGTTTTCGTCATCGCGTCCTTCCCATTCATTGGGCTTATTATGTGAGAGATAAACGTGGAAACCCGATGGCTGCATCGCGTCGTCCAGCCCACAACCCCTGGCCGTCGCGTGAGCGCCCGGTGGGCCTGGGGCTTGGCGGCAGGCTATCGCCACATCTAACGCCCGAATTTCCGCCCACAATTACCTCTTACACGAGCGCGCGACGCGTTGGCCGCAGGGCTGACCCGCGGACGCGCAGCGGCGGAAGGAGAGATAGTGCGTTCAATTGATGTGGGCTCGTTGCCTTAATTAACAGGAAAAGAATCCACCCCTCCTTCCGCAACTTTTCACAGCTGAGGAAGTGGGCGCGGGTGCCGGAGGGCTAATGGCGCATTTGTTGACATTTTAGACTGCTGGTTTGCTTAAATAAACTTTTAAAGTTTCCATGTTGCTAAACGTGTAATGAGTGTTTCCACCTAAAACAACTAATAATTAGTTTGTAAAACAATATAAGCTAAAATGCACATGATGCATGTGAAATATCACAGCATGTGCTCTTGAATTTTTTACTAGCGCCTTTGCCGTAAGGTTCGAGGTTTATTAGCTGATTATGGTATTCAGAAATTTTTTTCTCAATTCGGTGTAATCAGGGCATGCTTGTGTGAAATATTATTCTTATTTTCGGCGTGTCCTGCAAAAACTGAAATAGAAAATAATTTAAGAAAACAATATTTTTTCACATTTGTTTCATTTGTAAAAGTTAGAAATTATTACTGTTCCTGGCACGGGCGCTTCGTTGGAACTAGACTTTTTTCAAGTTTTTTAGTATGGCAGAAAATACAATATTTCAATGTTACGTAATTATTTCCAATAATACGAGAACGTATGTGCTGTTAAGCGCCTCTGCTTATTCTCATGTTTGGAATTCCAACATTGACCTAGAAACAAATAGTGTAAAAGACACAATGAATTTCACAAAATGTTAATTCTGTGACGAAAGGCGTTCTGCTTCCATTCTACATTTTTACTTTCGATGTTAGAGAAAAGGAAGCCATGTTTATGTTTTGGTCTGTAGTGTGATGTGTCAACTGTTAGTTCTCATTGCCCGACTTCTGTAGTAACATTCCACAAGAGGAAGTACGTTACGTTAAATTCCGTCGTTGTGTCACTTGCTGTTTCAACGAAACGAGAACGAGTCACTTCAAACACTTGCGGCATCCGTCGCCAGGACAAACGCCGTCCTGTAATCCTCTTCCATTTCAAGTGCCGTTTGCGTGATCTTTGTAACGCCTCCGCAAACGATATCGTGCACTTGCGTCGCGCAGTTACTTCCGTGAATCCATAGGATAAAAAGGACGAAGACAGGAGAGGAAAAGCTAAATATGACAATAATAAGGAATGAAATGGGCGTTTACAGACTGCATACCGTGGTCCGAAAAATCCAGCCTATGTTCTCCAAAATTGATATTCCCCAATTTATCTGACTGATTTCGCGGCCCCTGAAATTTGAAATCGACATTATTTTTAATTTTGCGTGGTACTTTACATAAAGTTTTTTCAAAGAAATGGTATCAACTTTTTTGATTGAATTTTGTTGTTAGATAGTGTGAAGGGCATTTAGGAGAATGTTGCAGGGTTTATTTTCGTTGAAATCCCAAATTTTTCGAAAATTGCATGAGTTCAAACATTGAATATAGATTTTTTCTTAAAACAATCTGTTCCTTAACAACAGATCTTAAAATAAGGTCATGTTCAATTTTTCCAAAATATGAGTAGTTTTCGTGTAATTATGCGCAAAAATTGGAATTTTTTAAAAATCTCAAAAACCGCTCCAATTTTTTTTTTATTTCTCCACATATGTAATAAGGTACGGTAAAATATTTGGCGCTAGTAATAGTTCAAAGAAGGGTTTCGAAAAGATGAAAGGTTTTCTGAGAAAAAAGACCTTCAAATTTTGCATTTGCACTAAAGCTTAAACGGTATTTTCTTAAAAACTGGCTGCAAAATTGTCAACGAAAATTTCCATATTGGACTATGTTTTACTCTTCTTTAATATTCAAAAGTAATATTTTGATTCTAGTATTAGGAAACCAAAAAATTGATTAGTCAAAGGGAGACCAAAAAATAGAAAGTCTGCGCCATGTTGTTGCATCCTTAGTTTGATATATCTCTCACGGCATCGTTAATACGTCATTACTGGTGATTTGCTTACATTATTGCATTTATGAGTACATGTGATTCAAATGATGTCTGCTATAAAACTTTATTAGACATCATTTAAAGCATTTGCTTTAACAAATTCAGTAATGTATACAACTTGCCATTAATGTAAATATTAACGGCGTGAGATAGATGGCAAGCAAGATAAGTGTAATTGTGTGGAAAACACACAAGAATAGAGCAAAATGGCGTTTATATCATGACATACAGCTCCTATGAATCGTTTAGGCGCTAACGTTATTCAAAGACGGACGGACAAACGGAGGGAAATTTCGAAAAAAAAAAAAAAAAAAAAAAAAAGTATCAAAGGAACCCAAATCGTGTATTTAGCTGGAAATCTCGAAATCAATTTTCCGCAGTTTTACATAACTTTATACTGCTTATATCACTTCGTATATACTTTCGTTTACGAGAAAGTAAAATCATTATTTTTAAGGCGCGTGTTGACTTATTATGCATAGGAGTATTAAACTAGTAAATAGTTCATATCATATTTGTTTTACTATTTACATTCTAAGTAATCTATTCCTTGACTTTTTTAAGCATCCGCATTCTAATCATTGATACCATGAGGCATTAACAGGGGTCTCGGTCCACATGTTTTTCGCTGAACCGCGTAACATGAACTTTAGACGGCCGTTGTGCGATTGCGATGGCCTTCCTTGTCTCTTATGTGGCGTGATGTTCTTCCACGAGCTGTCGAGCCTTATCTTGTGGACAGTTTTGGTTTTGTAAATTTATCGATTTGTCTTTCAGTGTTCATTGTTTTCTTGTTCCTACGAGGTCCTGAGTGGTCTCGTGTATGGCCTGACGTCTTATCTGACTAACGATTAAAATATTTAAAACGGATGATTGGAACGTATACTAGTTTGCTAAGTCGCAATAATATATTCATACAGGTAGACCAAAAGTAAATTAATTATTTCTAAAAAAAATAAACTTATAAAAACGCAATAATCAATTACACCTGCCTGGTTTACAATTTTCTATTTCTCTTTCCCCCTTTTGCTTACAGTAAATTGGTACTATTATATAGAATTAATCGATAAATAATTCGAAAGATTCAACGATTAAGTAAAGAAGAGAATTCTATTTGCCGAATTTTGATTTTGATTCCTTAGCTTCTATTTCTGGGAATGAAAACGGAATTTTCTTATACCTCGAAGAAGGGTTGAATTAATGGTTATTAATGACACAAGAGGAAAAATTGATCTTTGATTTTGCATGTAGGAAAGGTTACGAAACGAGACCGATAGGCCGTGTATCACACTCATGAGGAAAAATAATCATTTTTAGCACGTGTCATAGACTATTTTTTTGACATCCTTTCTGACTTCCGTCCTTTTCGTCCTTTTGTCCTTTTTTACCTTTTGATTATTTCGGTCCTTCAAGTCAGACGAATCTATTTTGTTGTTGTTTTTCTTGAAGTCATAGATTTATTAGAACATTTGAGCATCGTCTCACTTTTAGCATTAGTGTTAAAAATTGAACTTTTAGCACAATATGCATGCCTTGAAAGAGCCGGCTCTGTCTAAAAGTACATTATTTATAAAATCTTAAAAAGGTGTAAGGTGATATGTCTGTCTCTTTACGTTGGAACAATCTGTAAATACATATTTTTTTAACAAATATGCAAATACAAATACTTTTATAAAATTTCTTAAAATAACTGCTTGTATTTCAGGTCGAATAAACATTTAATTACACATACGTATATCAGTCTAATTCACAAAATTTCCTATGCCATTGCAGCTTACGTGTATTCAATAATATTTTACTATTGTATTTATATCTTGTGTAGAAATACAAATAGCTTTTGAAATAAGTTTTAAGTTGAATATATGAAATGAAATTTCCGCATATGCATAGTTATACTCAATTTGTTCCTCTTTCATGTTGGTAATGTTCCATAATGCTTCTGTATACAGTTTCTGCGGTCTACTCCATATCTCGGCCCGCAGGGGTATGGCCGATCCAACCAGTCCAATCGACGCGGCGCATATTTAACTTTGAACTCCAGCTGTCGCTGATTGCAGCTTATCCTTTAACTCCATCTTTTCGCTTGCATACGTAATCGCACATGCTTCCTGATCTTGCGTCAGCACACGCGTTTTCAGGTGTATCTGGGAAGAAGAGAAAGTACTTTCACTTTCAGCCATGACCACGCAGAATTGTAGTACGTTTTGAGACTCGTACATTCGTGTTGCGCTTATTAGTGTCAGTAGGTTGGTAAGAAGAAGAAGAAGAAGAAGAAGAAGAAGAAGAAGAAGAAGAAGAAGAAGAAGAAGAAGAAAACGAACTTGGAAATAAAATCTCGTGAGAGAAAAAGAAAATATAATGGTTTTAGATATTTCGTTCTACATTTTTTACCTCAGTAAATAATCTTATGTCAACTTTTTTGTTTTTGGAAACTAGATAAAATACTAGCACTAGACTAGTGGGCTGTACCATTAAAAGTGCTAAATGAAATGCAATAATGTATACAATGTTAGTAAATGAGCATATCAACGGATAAGAGATGTTTTAAAAGATAAAATTGTTTACAATGTATTTAAATAATAAAAAATACAAGGAAATGGCTTTTAGGTCATCTTATATAATGCGTTAAGCACTATCCGTACAAGTTTGAAGAAAAATATTGGATGTTTTTGAGAAAATGGCGTTTTAACGTTTCTTAAAATGTTGAGCTCAATTTCACAGAAAATTTGAGTTTCCGAGAAATTTTATAAGACATCATTTGAAGCAGATGTACTCATAAATGCAATAATGTATACAAATCACCGAAAATGTAAATTTTAATGATGTGAGAAAGATACAAAAAATTATAATTTTTGAAAAAAAACAAACAAAAGAATACTGCAAAATTGCTTTTATGACATTTGTTACAAACCATTTATCACTATCTCCATCAAAAGCTTAATAAAATTGGGGTGTTTTTAGAAATTTTAGAAGTTTTTGATATTGTTTAACGTACATATTTTACGCACAATATTCAATCTTCAATATTGTAGTTGTAGGAAGACGACAAAAAGAATGCCACACTTTTGCAATTTTCGAAAATTCAGAATTTAGAGTGAACAGTGAATTTTGGGATAAATGCTGTGTATGGGGTAGGCGGTAGTGGTGTGCTCCGACGGACAGACGGATAGATGTTTTGACGGATGGATGTTTTGAAAAAAAGTTAACACTTTCTCGATATCAGGGAATCCTAAATCATGTATTTCCGTTGAAATCTCGAAATCAATTTTCCACAGCATTACATAACTTTCTAAATACTACATATACTTCTACTCCGTATATGAGAAAGTACAAACAAACATTAATTTCATATTCTTTGTTCTTCTCTATACGGTTTGCCGTCAATCCGTTGAATGAATGAGAACAGGTCAATAGTAGAGAGCGACAGTGTTTATAAATCCAATCTCGAACAGGTGATTGCAATTATTTTCCGCAATTATTTGCTCCAACTATGGAGAGGGTTAGGTTGAATGAACAGACGTTTATGGCGAGAGTGACGCCAGAAGTGATAATGCTTCCCAGACAAGTTCCGTTACAGCGTGAACACTCCTGCGCAAACCATTACCGCAGTGCCAGGTTAATAAGATTACAAACAAATTAAGTGATCTGTTGAGTTCTGTGAGGCCCCTGTTGTCACAGTTTTGCACTTGGTAAGTAAATGATGAATATACAAAATGTCAAGGCAGTGCGGACAAATGTATAGGAATTTAACCAGAATAATTAGGAAACGTTTGAATTAACAAAGTAGACAAGTTACAATTAACGGGCTTTGAACAAAAAATCACAGTAGTGAAGTAAGTAATTCAATGAATTTGGACGAAAAATTAGAGGAAATAATCACGAGAAAATGAACTAATAAAATAAACGCAGGAAGTGTAGATATTCCGTCATTCTTGTGTTATCCTTCTCGGACCACTCAATACGACGGTATGAAAGCAGAACGTAATGGAGAAAAAACTATTTCATTGTACCACATTTTTGTTTGCTGTCATTTTGTCCAGTAACATATTTAATTAACGTAACAATTGCACATTTACGTGTAACAATTATTTACATCATCTTTATTACATCAACTAATCAATTACAGAATTTGACTTATTCTTTGGTTTGTACCCAATGCAGTGTATGCAATATTGCGCACATTTGCTCACAATACGTGCTATATTTCGATGCACATTCTATCAGGCTACGTTCCGCTGCGCCCATCATCCAGTTGCACCCACTTACGCTCGTTTAATGGAGCGCAGTAGTTTGTCCGGCTGAAATTGCGTGAGTGATTCGCTCTTCACTGCTAACTATGGGCGAAATAATTGTTTCGGAGTTGGAGTCTCGACTGCCTCCCACTCTCCTTCCGTCGCCTGCGCCTACGCCGCCGGCGGCGACATGCAACAGCAACGGCTGTCGCTATTGCGCAACAGACGTCTGCGACTACTTCCGGTGGGGCAGGTGGTCCCGAGTCAAAAGAGCTGTGGGACGAACTAGTAAAGAGACTTATGCCTTCCTAGATGGAATCAAATATCATTTGGTATGTGGCTTGGACTAGAGCAGGGATTCCCAACGGGGTTGGTATCGACCTCCCAGGGGTCGACAAATTTTAAAGGGGGTCAACGAAGATCAAAGCATCAATTGGGGGTCTATAGCCGAATATGAACCGGCGATTGACAGGTATAATCAAGATCATACTGATGACAAAAATACTGGATGGACTTGATAATTAATTTCTTTCTAAAACAGAAAACACTTGGATTACAAGTTTCTTCTTCTTCTTTTGTATCCATCGTTCATCTTTAGGATCAGAGTGCAGCTACGCTGGTGCAACCGGTGCGCTGTACCGGCCTCCCTAAGTTCCCCCTAATAAGCGCGGACGGACTGTTACGTCGGAACGGTTACTGGACAAAATGACCGCGGGCCGATAACGGCAAAGAATAAATGAAATCGCACTCCATACTTTTCTCCAATACAGCAGCCATAATATTACTGCATACTTACAAAAACACCTTAATTTCACTCTTCTTGCAAATAGGGGCACTATATCGACTTAGCGCATGGGGCATCCGAGAAACTAGCTACGAAACTACTTAGGATGTTTGGAAAACTAACTGTTTTCACAACGATATTATATTACGAAGAAGAGGAGCGAATTTGTAACTTATTGTCAGTTTTGTTGTTCTATATCAGGACAAAAACTGTGGGCAATTCGTACTGGATAAATGTTATGGCCATTTATAACACAACATTAATAACCGTTCAACATTTTGTGACAATTTTACAAGAATGAAGAACAACAGAACTTTAGAAATTTAGCTATCCAGAAATGGAAGCGTCTTCATTTATTGAAAATCTAGGTGTTTATCAATATATTAGTGTATGAAATTATGATCTTTATGACATCTATTCTTTGTGTTACACTTATGTATCATATATTTTATTTCTTTATTTATAAAATAAAGAAAGGGGGTCGATGATACCAAAACTGTTTTTAAAAAAGTTTGATGAGGGAAGACGTTTGGGAACCCCTAACTAGAAGGAAGGCAACGTCCAGTGACTAATAAATAATAAAACACTGTCGAGACGTCGTTTCGAAAACCCTTTTTGCAGCGTATCCTTAAACACTAATATTCACAAAAATTGATTCTGTTTCGTGTTGCTCAAAATTTACTCTCGTAATGTGGAAAATTTCCCGAGGATTACTTACGTACAATACGTAAAATAAAAGTTGTGAAGCCGTACATTGGATTTAACAAAAAGGAAACAACTCACTTCTCTCGTATAATGTTTTCCCACTCTAATAACATATTTTTTGAGAACTAACATTTTCTAAAAAGTCTTAAAGTGGAATTTGCTATCTCTAAAGATAACACGTAGAAGAAACGATAATGGAGACAAGCGTAGTCACAATTCCAATCAACGCAATCTATTTAATTTGGGAATGCTGAGTGTTCAACACAAAGAATCTGAGAATGAAGTGGGCAGGTGCACGCAAATCGAAGTGAACAAGACCTTCGAACAGACTGAGCCAGAAGAGCCGGCGCACCCGGAGCATTTCGTGGGAAAACCCTTCCCTGGGCTGGGCGCGAGGTCGGGCGCGGTGCCTCGTGCCCTGTCATTCCCGGCCGGCGGCCCGCTGGTGGTGCCCTCTGTCCCCTCTCTTCTCCGGAGGGGGGGGGGAGGCACACCGCAGCAGCGCAGCGGCCACGCAGCCTTCGGCGCCAGGAATGCAGGCGGTAGAGGGGCGCCCTCCCCTCCCACTGGAGTCTCTTCCGGCCTTCTGCTGGGCGCCAACAACGTTCACTCTCTTACTTAATTTTCTCTGTTGACCATCTTCTAGCTTGTGGGTAGTTAGTGTAAGAATTGAAGGAAATAACATGAAATAAGCATATAAACGTAAATAAATGGAGCCGTTTTTGTGAAAATAATTGTTTAAAAATTGCCTATGTTTCACGCAAAAACTACTCATATTTTTGTAAACTTGAACTTGACCTGATTTGAAGATGTTTTTAACGAACAGATTTCATTAAGGGAAGATCTTGAATATTGTAGTTCTAGGAAGATGCCGAAAACACTTTGACCTTTTTCAACTTTCGAAAATGCTGACAGTTCAACGATAATGCGACTTAGGTCATTTCTTTAAAGCGTCTTTTTCTCTTCCTGAATAAAGAAGTGCAAAGAAAACGTTTGGAGCCTTTTTTGAGAAAATGCTGTTGAGGCTTAAAGTATCCCCAAAAATCAAAATATCCATTTCGAATTAAAGGGGCCGCGACGTCAGTCAGATCGATGGAGGAATATCAAGTTGGGTTAAAATCTTGCTCTCAGATTTAGCCGCTAGCGTTGTTCAGGGCAGACATAGAAAGACGGACGGATATACGGATAGACGAACGGCCGGCCGGATGGCTGATACAAATGTAACTCTGATACTTGTATTTGAATAGTGTAAATAGCACAAGTATGCCTCAGTCACGACGCTGAGATTGATTTTAAAACTTCGTCCGAGGCTGAAGTGATGGATGCCACGGTACAGTACAAATGTATACGTTCATAGCTGATTCAAATTGCATCGTATATTCCGTATATGAAAAAGGGGTGAAGAATGAAAAAATGCAGGGCCGCCAAACAACGTTACAATAATGTTAATGGTCTCTTCTTTAGACCAAAATCAATAGACTTGAGAAAGCCAATGAACTGGATCTCGTATCTTCACTATCACTCACATCGTAAACAAGCGATACTGTTTGTGCATGTTAACCATGTTCCTCGTATCAATGTTAAGGAAGTATTTCACGAACTGAAGAGATTTATACACACATTTTTATGTACTCCTACTTTAGACTGAGTTTTCAAAATTCGTGTATAATTTTTAAAGCACATTCGCCTATTCTAAACTCTCATGTTGCGCATGTAATATAGCTTAACGTAACTAGTATTTTCACCAAGTTTTTAGGCGGCTTCTATTGCGTTCAAAAGCTACTTGTGTTAACAGTTCATTTCGCTTGTGGTGTCCTACAAAACATTTGAGTTTCGTGAGATGATTTAACAAAGTCGTTTTTTTTAAGGGATACACGCACGTTGAGAATGACACTCTTAATTAACTTGATGAACACACTTAATCCAAAGTCCAGAAGTGGCTTTTAATAAATTTTGAATTTCAAAACATTGATTTTGCTCTTCAAACTGGCAAGCAGGGTCTGGATCCTGCATCTTTTTCTATGACAAAAAATTTAGTCGCTTTAGTATTTTATACCAGCGAATTTTTCATTTCTGACAATTTGAAAGTGAGAAATTTATAGTCAATTGTAGGTTGATTTCTTTAGTGACGAAATCGTCTTTATTAAAGCATATCGCCACATATTGCAAAATATTCTAAACTGACAAATGAAAGAAATGAAAACTATTTTTTTTATTAATAACTTCCAAGATAGTTAAATTATCCTTATATGGATTTCTTGTTTTAAAGATACATTTTACCTACTACACCTACAGTATGTAGTGAATAAACTATGATTAATTGATTAAATCTATTTTATTAGAATTACATGTAATACATATTTTAAGTCAATTTGTAGTCGCTTATTGGTCACGCATTGTGAAGATTATGAATGAGATCTACATTTTGAAGCATGAAATTATACCAACGAGTTCTAGGTCTACACTAATTGGGAACACTGAATTCAAAATCAAACTTGAAACAATGTAAAGAACAGGGGCAGGGTGACCATCGGCAGCGAAGACAATGCAATTGCGTAACCATGACATATGATATAATGATCACAAAATACAATGCTTCCATTGTCTCAATTTCCGTGATGACCACATGACCGAAGGCTCCCCGGGGGTCGGGGCAGGCCCCCTGGGATGTGACTATGATTCACTTGGTGAAATTTTCGCCGAGGGACAAGACTCCAATAATCTCGACCTTATTTTCTACACATCCCAAATTACACTCCTCTTCATTCTGCTTTGGCTATGCTGGGAGTGTTTTAAAAGTTCAGAAGGAGACATAAATTATGATTTTTATTACGAATTTGGCAACGACGGAGATATGCAAGGTTGCATAAATTATCGTTTTCTCTACTACCTTTAACTTTACAAATATTCATGTATTTTTAAGTAATGACATTCTTCTTTTCTTTCAGACAACTCCGGCGACGAGTACGTACTCATAAATTGTTATTATAGAATATGGAGATGAACATGATAGACAATATGATATCGAAAACCTACATTTTCTGTAGTCTATGAACTTCCTTGCACGTTTAGAAAACGATCCTTTAAAGTTCTTGATTATTTCAATTGGCACTGATTCTTAGAATGAAGTACAGGTCTTCTTCTTTCAGTAACTTTGCACACGAGCAGCTAGACTACAGCAGATGAATCAGATCGACATCCGGTCAAACGTTTCGTTAAGAAAACCATTTGGTATGTGTAAGTATTAACGTTTACCCATGTATTACCGTTTGGTCGAAGACTGTTGCTGCGAGTCACAAGATTTGTTAATTTGCATTGCAACTCATTTATTTCTAACTGATTTCATGAGATAATTCATTATCATTATGAGCTTCAATCCTCTTGATATTTCATATTAATTTTCAGGCAAAATTGGTAATATTGTTATTTTTTATTATTATAAAATATTTCATAGAATAGTTTATTTTCTTTTGACGAGAGTATTGGAGTAAATATTATCTGTTCTGTTTTCCCGCAGACTTCTCCGAGAAGAGCAACGACGCCTACGAAGAGTTCGATCCTTCGATATTTGACATCGAATGACATCTAACGTGTGATATGACTTACCGAAACCGGCGATTCGGCACGAATACCTACCTGAATCAATTTTTTTCTTCGTAATACTTTTTCATTCTCTAGAAAGCTAAATCCGTGATTAATATTGTCATTAATTATCCTGACATAAACTCTCAAATATTATTTTTACATAATATAAGTACATCTACATAATGTGTTTTACTTTTATAACATTCCTGTTCGACCTCAAAGAAACAAACAAAAGAAATTAAGCATACTGAGTAGCAAATGTGCAAAACGTATCTCACTCGCACACCTCATTTTGTCTTTTTTGGAGACTAACTTGCTAATTTTGAGCCTTGGTGTACTAAATAATCAGCCTAATCTTATCATTTCCACATATAAATTTGTACTTTCTCGCCCTTACGAAGGTACGTAAGAATAGAAAGTTACAGGTCTCATGTTCATTGAAGGCCAGATTTTTTAATTGCAAAAATGATTTTGTTTCTGGGCGTCTTCCTACAACTATAATATTGCAGATATATATTTTTTAAAGTTTCTTTTCTTGGTTAACTTTATGTATTATTCTTTAATAACTCATATAGCCCCTTTTTTAGTTTGCTCAATTACAAACCACTATGACATTTTCACATTTTTGTTTCATTACATTCTTTACACCAACACAACGTTTCTATGACTTTCATACATTGTCATCTTCAGGATATGGAATAAATTACGTACAATTACAAAAAACTAAAACTAATTATATTATTTAAATATTAAAACATGAATTATTTACTAATCTTCTTTTTGTATATTAATATAATACAATTAACACAGTTTGTTTAAATGGATTTGATTCTACTGCCTCAACTGTGGACAATATTTATACAAATTTCGTTTCTTTGGACACATACTAGTTTTTAACAAATCTTCAAAAAATCATTAATTGCCAATAATATTAATACTTGTATATTTAAGCACTCAATTAAACAAGTCGAAACTCACCTTCAAAATCAAATCTTTCTTTCGTATATAAACCACCACTTTCGAACGAAAAAAAAACAACATATTTTTTTCGTTCAACCGTCTCTTAACCAGTTAGTCATAAATAATGGATCGACGAAATACATCGTTCTGTTTGATATGAAGTGGGGGGAAAGTAGGGTTAACATCATAGGTTGTGGCAAGTTCGTATGGCTAGCCGAGACCAAAGGCAATAGAAAAATAATACGGGAAAGTCTGTGCCATTCTGTAGCACCAATAGTTACTTGGTCTATTCCCGACTTCTGAATTATATACATTTTGCTTTTTAACGAACGCCCAGAATTATCACTTTCCCGTGTACTTACGTATATAAGGAGTAATATACGTACGTACGTATATAAGTTATAGGGAAAGTTATGTAATGCTGCGGAAAATCGATTTCGTTATTTCAACGGAAATACACGTTTTGGGGTCCCCTGATATCGAAAAATTTGTTATTTTCAAAAGTGCCTGTCAGTCCGTCCGCGAACACAACTAGCTCCTAAGCCGTGCATAGGATTTTTTTCCAAATTGAAGAAACCCCTGTCCATTCTGACTCGTGTCGAAGCCTTGAGATTCTGAAAAACTTCCATTAAAATTTGGGCGTACTTTACATGAAGCCCCAGGAACATTTTCAAAATGTTCTAAAAAACGGCACCAATTTTTTTCTTTATATTTCTTGTAAGAATGGAGTAACATAGACTTATAAAAGTGGCGTATGTCCACTTTTCATGGTTAACTGATTTTTCGAAAATTTCAAAAGTATGAATGTTTTTCGGTGTCTTCCTACAACTATAAACTTAGAGATAGGGTTTTTTCAAATTAAATTTGCTGTCCATAATTAGTTCTTTTATTAAGGGCATATACATTTTTTTTGAAAATTTTATTAGTTTTCCCGCAATATAGTGTCCAATACTTGCAAATTAAAAAAAAAATACTAAAACAAGATTTTCTCAAAAACGGTTGCAATTTTTTTCTTTGAACTTATGGTAAGGATAGTCCTAAATGTATGCTATGAAATTACATAAAAGCTATGTTGCTCTATTCTTTTGTTTATTCAAAAATTTATTTTGTTTAACTTGTCTCTCAGGTTGTTAATATTTATATAAGCGGCGATTCGTTTGCATTATTCTATTTATGGGTACATGTGCTTTAAATAATATAAATATAAATTAAATAATAAAATATAAAGTTTCTCGATAATTCAACCGTATTCTGTGATAACTAGCTCCAAATTCCGCGTTTTCAGAAACGCTCAAACGCCATTTTCTCAAAAACAGCACCAAATTTTTTCTTCAAACCTTTCGAACTGATAGTACTAATTGCATGCTTTAATGTGACATAAATTTTATTTCAGGCTATTTTTTCGTTTCTTGAAAATTACAGAAATTAATATTTTTGAAATATCTCTCGTGCCGTTAATATGCACATTTCCAAAAATTTGTAAACACTATTGTATTTGTGAGTTAATGTGGTTCAAATGCCTTACAAAGATGTTTCTCGAAAACTCAAAACTTTTCTGTGAAAAAGATTAAAATTTCGAATTTACAGTTGCGATTAAGCGCCATTTTCTTAAAAACGGCTCACGATTTTTCAAAGAAAATTGTCATTTAGGACAAGACTTAACTGTTCTTTAATATTATTAAAATTCGTCCGTTCTACTATCAGGAAACCGAAAAATTTATAAATGCCAAAAAAATGTACTTTGTGGACCATAAATGGCAGCTGGCAAGAATATGTGGCAAGTTCGTAGCCAAGCCGAGACCAAAGGAAATACAAAACTAATATGGGAAAGTCTGTTCCATTCTGTAGCACCACTAGTTTACTTTGCTGAAGAACATTAAAAATTGATTTTCTTTCTTTGCGTGGATATTTTTGAAAGCTATACATATAGTCTCCAGCTATTAAGTGTATTAAATAATGCAAGATTGACAGGTTGGTAGATATTAATGTATTTAGAAAATATTCGTGCTTATATATTTTTATTTGTCAAATTTTCACATTAGTAGCATTTACAGCATAGTACATAAAGATATCAATATATTTCTATTTTTTTCGTTTCTATTAACGTACAGACTGATTAAATACCCAAACTAAGAAAAATAATCAAAATATTATTCTTTGCTGCTAAAATCTGAATACTTTTACGGAAAAATTATATTAATCAAGTCATTGATATATAGTATCGAAAGTTAATATAATGTCTATCTGTACACAAATATGGATATAATAAATGTGTTTATGAGCTGTTCATAACTTTTCATCCCAAGTAGCCAGACTTTCATAATTGTGGAAATATTCAGTACAAGTTCTGGAATGGTATTCTCTACTATCTACTTGAGGTTTTTATATTATCCGGCGGGCTTAACTAAGAGATCAAATAAGTAAATGAACTTTACTTATCATTCACATTTATTTGGAAGTTACGTCTTTCCTTTTGTCACAGAGCATTTCTTAGAACAAAGTTCATTTTGACTACCGAATTTGTTACTATGAAATGAGTGTTAAGCATTCTATTACGTGATTTGGTTGGTCACGGTTTCGCTCATACGACTTCAACTGTTTTCAAATGATCCGTGGTGAACTTTTGAAACACTTTTATATCTTTGTTTTGTAATTTTCTTTTAATTGCTGTATAAACAGAAAACAAATTGCAGGGAAAGTCTTATTGATTATCAACTACAAGTAGCATCGAATGTACTGCGAATATAACCTCCAGTCTACTCGTACATACATCGGCAATGACTTCCGCTCAGGCCACACCTTGCGATTGCTTGGAAACATCTGCAGCGACAGAGCGCAGAAGGGCATTTCAAGGAGCCAGACGCCCATAGAATTAGGATGCGGGTTAGACACAGCAGTAAAGCTCGTGGACTGCGCACGCAGACTTCCAAACAGCAGAACCACCTGTTGCCTCACGGGCGCGCAGAATGTAATACTAGTTTTCCCCTGCTAGGAAATCAAATACACCATCACGATACAAACCCTAGCTGGGCTTCGACAGCACATACTTTCTCGTTTTATTTGTAATTTTTGCATTTTGAAAAATCAGGTAGTGCAACAAAAATGAGATCTGCGCCGTTTCTTTAGACGTCCTTTGCTATTTTGAGTTAAAAAATTAAAGAAAACTTTGGAGCCTTTTTGGAGCACAAAATTATACATTTCCGTTACTTCAAACCAAAATTGCGCGAAAACTATTAGTTTTCGAACGGGCGAAAGTTTTGTTGCCGATCAATCTTTTAGTATCAAGAACCCAAAAAGTGTAAACTCTGACAACATAAAGGGTTAAAGGTGTAATTTATTACGCAAATACATAAGAATTATCATTTTTTAGCTATAAGAGGCACTCTTAATACGAGTTTTTCTGTAAAAAAACGCTGACATTTACCAAAGGTTTACAATATTTTCTCTTATTACGTAAGTATTTTTATATTTAATGGCGAGTACGTATAGAGTGTAAAAAATTTCAAAGATGTTCATCTCTCATTCAACTTCAAAATATTTTATGATGAAGGTGGTAAAAGTGACATTTATATTGCAAGTAGGAAATGTTGCGATAGGAGGGCGAGAGATAGACTGGCGCATATAAAACCACTTTTACTACGTGTGCCATACAGTATTTTTGAGACATCTTCCTTTTATTTTAATTCAAGTATACAAATAATGTAATTGGGTACCGTGTTACAATAAAATCGGTCAAAATTATTTTTCTTTTTCTAATGCATTCACATTTTTTCTGAGCATCACTCACTAGTGCTAAAAAGTGAACATTTAGCACGCTGTGCATGCCCTAAAAGTAGCCGCTTTTACTAAAGGTGTACTATAAAGTAAATCTGGTTATTTTAAAACTTTATAAACGTCAATTGTCTCCCAGTACAAAAATGTATCGTCTTACTTTGTTTCTTCTGAAGAGTAAACAAAGCAGACGTCAAATCTTATGATATTGTCATCGACTTCACTCGTGTTAACTCAATAATTTAAATCCATCGGGTAGTCGGAAGTCGGGTAGAGACGCACGTTTCAAAAATTAAAGCTCATGGAGTGAAATGATTACGTAAGAGAAGACACCACAAGAGTCGTCCGTTCACTTCGTTATGCTATAATTTTCTCATAGATGGCACTGGAATGCATGCGGCGTCTCCAGTCACCCCCGGAGAAATTGGTGTGGGAGCGGCTTGCGCCGAACAAAGGGCTTGGGGTCTCGCGGGAATACCACGAGTCCCGAGCGGCCGTAAGTGGCCCGGCCCTGCGCGCCCGCCAACGCCCGGCCGCGGCGCCTAATCGTTCGAATTGTTGTGTCGTGACCCTTCCATTGGCTGTAGAGACGTGTCGTCGGCCGCCGGCGCCACGACTGCCCTTAAGAGCTCTATACTCGAGAAACCGCCGACTTAGATGCCTCGGGGAATCAACTCGTGTCACTGTAGAGCCTCTGACCGGGAGGTCCTAGGGTTCGAATCCCGACGATAGCAGGATTGTCTACATCGCTAGGTCGAATTCAGCCACAGTCTAGAGGAGAATTTTAGTGTCAAGCTGCTCTGATCGGTAGTTTATCGTGGTTTTTCAGATCAATCCCAGGCGATGCCGGACCAGTACCCTTACAAACGTAACGGGCGCGATCTTTCTTTCCTCTTTCTGGTTCTATCGTCGTCCCTTACATACACTTATACTTGCATGCAGGCGCCCATAGAATTAGGATGCGGGTTAGACACAGCAGTAAAGCTCGTAGACTGCCACTCAGACTTCCAAACAGCACATGTCTCAGGAAACCAAACCAGAGCTCCCGGTTGGGGCGGTGCCCAGTTGATGGGAGATACTATTTGGGGTAATCTCGGAAGCTGACGTGTAGATCAGAGCCGAATGTCTCCATCTATCGGGGAAAGATCACAGCCAAATCACGACAAAGCAAGTACTACACTTACGAGACTAATAACAATAGCAGTTGACAGTTGAACCCAAACTTTTATTTTTTTGAATATCCTCTGTATGTGAGTGGGTGGGTGAGGTTCCCCTCACTGAAACTCATCCCCCCCCATGTTAATCGCAACTTCTAGATTATCGTTCACTACAACAAAATCTGATTACAGCACTCATTGCTCACTGCTCACTGTACAGGAGCACTCCTGAAAAAATATCCAAGGTGTCCTATGCCAGCGCGTACAGAAACTATCAAATGCAGTCGGAAAATGTGATCACTGAGAGCAAGTGGCGGTACGCACACGGGTTAGCTTCCCTTGACGTTCCTACCTTTATTGTAAATGTATCTCCGTTGCATTGTTCCCCATTGTTCGAACAATGAAGCAGGTCTCAGTAGCGGCAGATTTAAAATCGGAGTGAGGTGCCCCCGTGGGACCTTTACACCCACCTATCCTCGCATGGCCCCTACCTTTTCCGACCAACTTTGAATTCTTGTGTACTCGCTGGCATACGATATCTTGGTTTCAGGAGTGCACCTGTATAGTTAGAAATTCTGTGATGATGTAGTGAACACAGACCTACAAGTTTCTAAGGACAAGAGCAGATTTAGAACACTCGTTCACCCATTCATACAAGAAACTTTTGGTATAAATAAAAAAATAGATTTTTCGCTGAAAAGAATTCAAATGTTTCGTATTTTAAAAAAAACTGACAACTCGTATACCGTTCTACGGCCTTCAAACGATTGCTCGTACAAGTAAAATATTTCATTTGTAATGTGTAATTAATCTGAACATTTAATTTCTTTCGTCTTCGTTTCTTCTTCTACCTTTCAAGTACTAGGCTGTTTGCTTGTTTCGGCTTCACCATCTGGTTCGACCAGCATTTCTTCTTCCGGAAGGTTTGTTAATGCAGGATCTTAGAAACTCTCCGTAGCGCCATACGCATTGCAAGTTCCTACTATCTTTTTTGCATCCGGTTGTAATTTTTGTTATTGGATGCATCCGTAATTCTTGACTTATTTTGTCATTTCCAACTCAATCTAATAGCGTGCAACCTTTTACTACCCGAAGAAATTTTATTTCATTTCAAATTTAATTTACTGCAATAGAAAAAAATGCTGGCAACCAGGGTTTTGGGGAGATTTTAATTTCTTTACTTATTTAAGAAATAGGTATCGTGAATTTATATGTTTAACTGCATAAATACTAACCAATACTTCTTGCCAGTCCCCAATGAGAAGAATGTAATCCAATCGAATCTTACTTCTACATTAGTTGTTGGCTGAAGGCAAAGCTGAGAGATAACACTGCTAACAACTAAGATATTTTAAGCTCATTTGCGCATTTATCGTTTTCATGCCATACTGATGACCTCATTCATACATCCTAGTGACTGGTAATGGCGAAGAGGAAGACCCTTCTAAAGCTGACGTAGCAGTAAATATTACTTCTATGTGACATTCATGAATCTTAGTTTACTGTAATTACTGAGTCTTGATAATCGATGTTTCCAACATGCAGCACGCTCCACTCCAAGCTGCACGGTGATGTAAGTACTTCAAAAACTTACATTCCTTAAGCTACATTCTAGACTTCAAAAATGCCTAGTCAATTTCAGTTACATTACATGGACATTCCAGAATTCTTATTTCGATTGTATATTTTGTGAAAGACAATATGGTAACAAGTAAAATATATTAATTGTGTCTTTGATGTAGTAGATATACGGAATGGAATCAAATAGAAACCAACATTTTTTATTCATCATTTTGTCAATTATAGTTTACGACATGAAATTTCAATACCTTGTTTAATAGGATATTTACCTTTTAAACCATATTCATTTGGGATTCAGCACATTTTTGCACAAATTAATATTGTGTTTTCACTGTAAAAAACTGCAACAAATCGGAGATGTTGATTCCAAGAATGATGAATTTAAGTTGCCTATCATCTACCTACATTACGAAACCTCTCCCAGACACGTAGGCCCTTTTGTTACCGTGAGAACTAAAAAACAATGGTCTCAGATGATGTGCATATGTTCCAATTAATACAAAGCGCCTGCTAATCCTGTCCGGAGTGTTTCGCTCCCTCCTGCGGCCGTCTGGCGCGACAGCCCGCCCCCCAGTCGCCACGCGGCGTCCGCGGCCACCCTTGTGTCACAGCCCATTGATCGCCGAGAACTCCTTTTATGACGCGATTCGGCAAGCTGCTCAGCACGAGGGGGTCATGTGCTGCCCGCCCTGCTCTCTCTCTCTCTCCTCCTCCTCTCGCTCTCCAGTGCGATGCGATTTATCGCAGGACAAAAAATATTATTTCGGGAATTAGAAGGGCTATGATCAGATGAAAAAGCAGGTCTAATATTCTGAGCCACGCCTTTAATAAAAACATTATTATTATTATTATTATTATTATTATTATTATTATTATTATTACAACTAATACTATAGATCATGACTAAATCCGTAACGAGTCAGTTGAATACAAAATCTACCCCAGGTTGCAATCAGCTCCCTAAGGAGCAGATCTGGGGGCTGTCGGTTTCTCTACAACACTTGCGCAAAATGTGGACTGTTTCAAAAACAGCAAAGTCTTGTCCGTCTTTTGAATGACCTTAGAGGCACGTTCTTACACAACTTTTGCGGAACCAATCCCAGAGCTACGATAACTCCGCTTGTGCTTCGAGGTCAAGCAGGCCAGGTACGGTGAAGGGAATTCTTCATGCTCGCCACATGTCGCCCTTACTGCCAAGCGTGGATAATAAAATTATTTCAAACAGGCCTGGGAACACCGCTAGCTGGAAAAAGTCGGATTAATCCGACTCTAAAATGGCAAACACAAAGATTTGTATTATTATATTTATTATTTTTCCTCTACATCACGATTAAGATGTGATGAGTCGGCTGAATATAAAATCTACTCCAGGTTGTAACCAGCTACCTAAGGTGTAGATCAGATAACTGTCGCTGCCTCTACAATACTTAACGCAAAATGTGGGCTGTTCCAAATTAATCAATTTCTTGCACTTCCCAGTCTTTTGTATGACCTGGAAGTTTAGCCACGTTCTTACACAAATTTTGCGGAACAAATCCCAGAGCTGAGGTGAAACGACCTGTGCTTTTACGGCCCACATGCGGCTCATCTTGAGTTCCAAACATTTCAATTTTCGACGATTATCTGCCTCCTTGGTTACGATGTTTTGATCGCAAGGTACAGCAGCACGTAGACACGTGTTTTCTCCAAATCCGGGATAACAATATCCGTTTGTGTGCTGCTATTGTGCGATCCGTTTGAATTTGTGTCGTACAGTCCAACAGATGTCACCGGTTTTGGTGAGTGTTCGTACCACTTGTGGCATGTGTTTGGAGCTTCGAGGGCGGCCAGTAGAGGTAACTACACACCCTGTCGTGTCTTTTCAAGTATTCGGTAATTGCTAGAACCAGACAAGCTGAGACGATATGATCAACAGTTTATACTTGTATCTGGCAGATCATTTATCATCGTGGGAAATTTTGAGAACGGCTTTATCGTAATTTGGTTTCAACGCCTGATCCTGAGCAGCTATTAGAACTGCTTCCGATTTAGCTTCATTCTTCCCGTTTTAAGCCACATACTAAATGATTGAACTTTATTGATCAGCATATTGTCCATTCTTTGTAGATATTATCCATGGAGAGGTTTATCTTTCCACGATTTTTTTTAACATTATCTGTGTCTTACATTTCATGTTTAGTAACAGAAGTTTAGCGTATGTGTTACTCGGTGGGTCTTGCATAGTTTTCTTTTCTATGCTTCTTTCTACACTAACAATTCCTCTGTTTCCCATTCATTGGTCAGATTTCATAACCGGCCTCATTAGAGGGTCATCGCGATGATTGACTACGTACTTTCCCATCCTCCTTCTCCTCCTCCTTCCTTACGTGACACATAAAGTCTATGTTTATCAGCTCAAGGGTTAGCGACATCATGCATCGTTAGCAGTTTTCTGGTATTTCGATCCACGATTCGAATTTCTTGCTCAGCCCAATCTAGTCCATGAGTCCGAAACTGTACTCTACTCGACTACAGGCTTACCCAAACTACCAATTGCAAATATTTTATTCCTATAGTTCAGGGCGGACTACAGGACGAGTCTCGCTCT
>BOPP01000020.1:1918589-1960098 GCA_017312745.1 Gryllus bimaculatus
TGAAACTTCTGTTATCACCCAAGTAATACATAAAATGGTTCCATATTTGTCAGCCATTGTGCATCAAGAATATTAAATAACAAATGTAGTCTATGACATGAATTATTAATATTTCTCCTAGATAGTAATATGTTATCAATGAAACAATTCAAGAAATAACGAATTATCTGTAGCATCTGTAGCATCCGTACACAAATATGAATATATTTTCTGTTGAAGAAAGTTTCGTTTTCCGTTCATGCGGACAATGCAAAAAGTCAGTTGCGAAGGCTTTGGTACGGTCGGAAGGGGAATCGGTGTCGGTGTACTCAATAAATCCCCTCCCCCGACTCGCGGGCCCATCGCACCCCTCCTTCATCCCTCCTGGTTCCCCTTACGCAGACTCGGGCATTAGCTTCCCCTCCCGGGCGCTCGGCCTCGTTTGCGACGAAGGGTGTTAGCACGCGATAATGACACGTGAGAATTCGTCAGTTGGAGCCCATTGATAAAAATATGGTGTCAGATTACGCTGATGAGTGATGTTAAAAAGCGGGGAAACACAGAAAAATGGGACTGGACGATCATAAAGTAAAGCATTATGACAATTACCGGAGCTTACAAACCTTACATTTTGAGTCCTGCCCTAACCGGAGATGGCCCGATAGGACGAAATTTCCTTTCGCGTGGATGCAAGAGTGGTTATATGTTTACGTCTCTATTACTGTCCGAGCGGAGCCTCGAAGTTCCCAGCGCCCCTCGCGTGATGCGGACTATCGCGACAGGGTATCGTGTTCCGGTTTGATGACAGAGACACGAGTTTGGGCGGAACTGCTGGCTTCGGATCACATATTATAGGGGGCTGTTGTTACATTGCGGATAAGGTTAATGTAAATGCATAACAACTTCTATCTAAAGGCACATTTATTCTAGTTCTCTCAAGATGAAGTGAGATTAATTATATAGAATTTGCAGAGAATCAGTTACTTTCTTCACAATATCAATAAAGTCACTATTTGAATGAATTTGATACTTTTATTAACTCATAGGGAGACAAAACAATAGTTCGGGGAAGAAACAAAATAATAAGTTTTCAAGATGTAATTAAAGGGATTTTATTTCATTCTTTTAACCTAAAAACATATCATCGTTGTCATCTCAATTATACTTTGTAACATTTACATTACATTGTTCGATACGTATAATTATTTTCGAAAACACATTTGAATAATTTTATTTTCATTTAGTCATTCAGCTAAAATTGATGTCTATGCACATGTCATATACTTTGTAGCTCGAGTTCTCCTCTTTAAAGCTACCTTGAACGTTCACCCAGAATCAGCCACAAGCCGAAGAAATGTGACGCAGTCAATGATTCCGGCCGTGAACACGATTCAGCAAGTTTTAACGAAGAGGGCACCTCCCCCCTTTGCGATTGTCGCCAACATTCGTGTTCGGTGGCCATGAATAGGCGACTGGACCTTTCCCTCGACATCAAGAGGCATGTTGAGTGGGAAAACGAATATTTGCTAATTTCTTTTCCTCTGAAAAGTCTTTCCTTATTGTGGAGAATCGAAGGATGAACAACTATCCTCAATAGTAGGTCTGTACTGTCATTTGTTCCTAACGGAATATTCTTTACAAAACGGTTAAGAGTGAAACAACTGTCAAGGCGACACCTTTGTGATAATATAGACTAGCTGAACCCTTGCGGTTACATGGCACCGTGGTGTTTCACAGCAGACACTTTCTCACATTATTACTAACTTTTTCAATTTTCACAAATACACTGGCTCAACGAAAATGAGACCTGCACAATGGTTTGCCTATTGTTCTGTCCTATGTCTTTGTTCTATCCGAGGAAAAAGTTAAAGGAAAAATGTGAAGTATTTTTTACATTAACATTTTTTTTATAAATTTCCAGTATTTCAAATAAAAATTTCGAGAAATGTACTATTTTTGTTTTCAAAAACATTGTACATGCCTTTCTTTAAGGATCTAATTTTTACAACAGATTTCAACACCAAAAGTCTATCTTATATCAGTGTTGTAGTTTTGCCATGTTAATGGCTAGCAATTTTCAAAAATATAATGTTTTCACAGATAACGGACCCGATACTTTAGTATAAACACACTTTTCTCTTATCGAGTTATAAATGTAATGAAAAAATTTTGAGACGATTTTGAGAAAATATTTTTAATTACGTACACTTCATGCATTATTACTTGATCCATTATTACATGAACACAGCAACATTACGTGGAAATGACTATTTTTTTATATATTAAAGAGCAGAATTAATTAAAGAAAAATCTTATTATTGAAGACTGTAATTGTAGGAAGTCACCAAAATACTGTTGAACTTTGCAATTTGCGAAAGTGCAGAGTTCAACGAAAATGGGTCGTAACTCCTTTTTATAAGTGTATTTTTATGGAACCCACAAAACGTGGATTCTGAGTTCACAACTTGTTAGAAGTTGTCTACTGCGTATAGGTCAGAGAATAATCCGAATTTTTGGAATCAAGGACCCCCAAAACGAGTATTTTTTCGAAAAATCCTCTGCTTTTGCCGAAGCGTTACAATACATCCTCTAAACTACAAAAGTAGAATGCGAGAAAGTAAAAAAAAAGAAGTGTAGAACAGTCCCGACATGCACATACGTAAAATAGATCCCCATAGCAAATGTTGCTTCATGTCGTTAGGTGCAGTGTGTTAACAATTGCCTTACTACCAATGAGGAGGTTTACAAATTCTGGAACAATACAGTCATTATTATCATTATTCCCCATGAACCCAGAGGTAATTGAATTGCTTCATATTTTCTCAGATCTAGACATTTATGTTGTAGTGAGTAACAAGGAAATTTTGCTATAGCATTCATTTAAAATGTGATGCATCATCTAAATTAATAAAACTGAATTCAATGACATGTAACCGACATCGATACCACAAAAAGTAGTGTAGGAATAGATACGAAATTTTTAGAGACTTTTAGAAATTCTACAAGATTGTCGCAGTATGGTTGCAACGTTCGGTAAATATTTCTACAACATAAATGAGGAAAATAAATAATTTAAATAATGTGCTAGCAGATGCTCTACGATCATTATTTTTCGCCTGTCGCTAAGAGCAGATTGGTTCCGTATATATTCCGACAGAAACCAGTAGCGGTTTAGCAGAACTGGTACCTAATAGATTTGCTAGAGGCCAGTAAATGAAATTGTGTAAGATGCAAATTTGTAATCTAAGAACAAGGTACTGTAATATAAAATGAAAGAAAATTATAGTATTTTACTAAAATTTGAACCAATTACATTAAATATAATAATCTTAATCACTGTGGTTTACATACATTTGATATTTTTTTCTCTTCCAAGGATTGTATATAAAAAACGTCCGGGCACCGCCGGGTACTTTTCAAGTATAATTATAATCATGAAATATTTTGAAAAGTAACACACATGTTTCAAACGATGGCTGGACGTTGCGTCTACGCTCGCTAGTTTTTATATTTAAAAATATTCAATCTTCGAACTTGAAAAAACTCGCTATCTTCTGTAACTCTAACGTCACATTCACACACGCTTACTCGCGCTAGACCAAGACCTTGAAGAAGGTCATGACACAACCAAACGACGTAATGAACAAATGATGGGAGATACGCGTAAGTAAAACCTTAGTATTTTAAATATACCGATTACGCAAAACGATAAGAGAAATTTTCCATTTGAAAGGAGAAACGAGGGTTCGATACGGAAGATGAGAAACATTTTTTTGGAATTGGGTATGTCAATGCCTCCTCACAATTAAAGGACTCCGGTCAAGAAACGTTTCCTGGCACGAGAGAAGAGGCATTCACCGTGCGACCATGTGGATGCGGGGTCAACATCTTCGCCTCCTCGGGCGGCCGAATGATCCGTTCAGTTCCGTCTGCGCATGCGCACACTGAGTGGTGCCCGAAACTTAAATGGATCCCGGGGCAACGATCTCCATTCGAATTTTGGGGAGGGAGGCAGGCAACTCGGAGGTCGCGATCCTCAATGATTTATTTATTGATCCTGCTAAAAATAGTTGTGCTTGCAACACAACATCAGATACGCGAGAGAAATGGGACCTATCTCTTTCGCAAGTACCCTAATAACTTTCTTTTTGCATGAGTTTCAGTATACATAGATACAATGTCTATTCCTACTAATCTCATTTAATTCGAAAGACAATAAGACTGCACGTTGCAACACCAATTATTACACCAGTCGTATTACAAGTAGTGTGGTTCTTTTCGAATTCTTAATTTTCACTTACCAAAGAAACTATTTTTTAAGGAAAACTTTGGAAAAAGAAACATGGGACGTAAAAATCATATTCAGGAACGTGCGAGTATATACTATAAAACTATAGTGCGGATGACAGTTTTACAGGAAAGTGAAGAGAAGATGGTATTAGATTGTTAGTAAGCATGAACAGTGCGCGAGTGTGAGAAATCGAGAAAAAAGAAAGCATTCAATTCGATAAAGCGAGTTCCGTACTTTTTTTGCATACCAACTGAGAGAAAGTATCTTCTGGTACTTGCAGAAACCAAAACGAAAGTACACATGATACTTCAGAGGATAGGTAAACAATGCTCGTAATATTGCAACATTGGATCATCCATAGCGGCAAAATATACGGAAGATTTAACGAGAGTTATTGACACAGGAACAGGTCGCCGCGACGTAACAAGGCCGAGGGCGAGAGCGAGGTGTTGGCCCCAGAGGGAGCAATTGCGAGGTGAAACGAGTGGGTGTCATCAGTGTGGGCACGCCGCCTGCCGAGGCGTATGGGTGGTATCTGAAGGTGCGAGGCGACCTCTGGGGACCAATTGCTATGGGCGTACGTTTCCGGCGGTGGCGCGTTGGCGGAGGCACGTGACGCGGGCGCGGTGCGTGACGTCATGGGCTGGATCGCGTGATTGGAGGTCGCCGGACCGCGCGGTCGCTGCCAGAGATACAGTGCTCACCAACGATGGCCTTATTTGTTGTCTTTAATGTAAATACATCTTTTTAAGTCATCCAAAGGTAAAGTAGCGTTTGCCTTAACGATTTTGAATTGCTATTTAATTGATTGGTTTCTTATTGATTGTTCCTAAACCTTAAAATGTTTTGTTTCATATTGGCTGTTTTGTTATTACTTTAATTTCAGATTAATTTCCTTTGTGTGTATATAGGCACACGTTACACTTCGTTAGAGGTAACCCAACGTTGAAAGTCCCTAGTTGAAATCTTGGCTTAATTTAAGGTCGCATCAACTTTGAGATCATTCGCGGCAATTATTGCGTGTAACGGTATGGTAACTGTGAGTATGACATGATATAATGATGATAAATGTGTGAAAAAGACGAACACAACACACCCATGCCCGAGGCGGGACTCGAATCCGCGATCCTTCGGTCAGAGATCGCTAAGGCACTACTGCCTTAGCGATCTCGGCCATCCGTACCGGCGCTTTTCCGTTGTAACGAATGTGTTCGGAAAATCTGTTTTCTTCAAAGTATGTTTTTAGAAACGTTGCTCAAACTATCTATATCGCCTTGAACGATTTCCACAACACCTAGAACAAAAAGATAACAAGCAAGTAGCGTAGTTATCTTGGAGTATTCTTGTACAACTTTTAATTTCTTATGAAATACACTGAAGAAAATTTTCGTTTTGGCCATTACTGACCACGCTACACGATTAGCGGATGTAATTTTCTCATGATCAACTTTTCATCTGCATCCCTGAGTACGACAAGGTTGTTACGCCTTGAAGTGTGAATTATGAGATGATAGGATGATGATGAGGGGTGAAGGGACAATCACAAAGATATTATATATAATTATTTAATATTGGAGTATTTGGTTTTTAAATACAGAATTTAATGATTTTTCTTCCAACAGCATGTAGTCACGTTCTGAGATAGGGCAAAATTGCCTTTCTCCTTGTTGATGAAACAGAATACGAGTGATTTTTTATGAACTACATTTTCAAATTTGAGTTGTGATTGATAGAAAAAATATTTAAATATTCTCTAGCGATTGATGACTTTTCGCAAGTTTGGAAATAATGTTGATCTGGAATATTATTAACCCTTTGAAATATACTGGGCAAAAGGGATAGAATCTAGTTGTCTTCGTATCTGCCTTGCGCAACGTAAAACTGAGCATATGACTTACTCAACATTTACTACTTCTTACAACTGTAAACTAAGATGGAGTTTTTACTTTTCGTTCGTAGCGAAATGAGTAGGTAATTATTCAGGTGAAGGTGATCAACTGGTCATTTCATTTATTGCTGTTGTCTTTGTAAACAAAATAACAATCAGGTCGCTTTATATTCATAATCATTACCGACTTTATAGATATGCAAATTGTTAGTTTTTTGCAAAGTTACAAAGTAATATTCTGATTGTGGGTTTGAGTTATAATTTCGTATGAAACACGATGTTCTGTAGCACAGAAAAAAGACAGACTAATGAATAATTAGTTAGTCTTCTCATAATACCAGTATACTAGATATTGAAATACTAGTTTCGTTCTGTCAGTACAATGAGGTGATATTTTTTGTATAATGTGATAATTTAAATGATTTCAGGAACCTAAAAAACTTTCCAAGGAAATCTCATAGATAGTGTGAAATTATTATTACTAGGTTATACCGCTACATGGCAATCAAAATAATTTCCATATGGCAGTATGGTTCGTGATTTATATTTCCCTCTTTCAATACAATTCGAGGATTTTTGGCGTTCAGTTTCAACGCAAGGGTAGTATTTTTACCATTCATGGAAAAATGTCTCAAATCGACGTACCCCAAGAAAACAAATACACAAGAGAGAACTACGATTGAACATGTATCCAAATGTTTGCCGCAAATGGCATTCATCAAGAAACATTTTTTCAAGGCTGCCCCTTAAATACTAGTTTCGCAGTAATTTTGTTCACTATTTTCCCCTCAAGTTGTATGTGCGTAGTTCCGTGCCCGAGAAAGTAAAAGAAAGCGATTATGAACCTTATCCCCCACCGCCTGCAAGGCCAAGGCCGCGCCCCCGCAGGGCCGGCGTGTGCAGGGCGCGCGCGAAAGCCACGGATCGCGTGCTGACCTCGCCCGATCGAAGCCGCTTATCTGCAGCGGGCGCGGGAGGAGGACGGCGCTACGCCGCTGTCACCCAACACGCGGCCAGCCGCCCGGCCTTTGGCCGCGGCGCACGCGAATGCTGCTTGTCACCGCATTCCTCAATTACTCATCCGCACCAAGGCCGTAGCTTTTGTTAAAAACAAATCACTTGTTATTCACAATTTGTTCTGTACTTGAATATTCAGTGATCGGTTAAAAACGGGATAAAAAATGAGTGATCTTATAAAATTTCTCGTTCACAATTTGTTCTTGTTAATTATGATAGTTCTATGATAAGTGGTCTAATTTTGGAGAAGTGCCCCGGGCGACCATTTTAGATTTTAATGAAATTTGGAATGTCGACTCCCACATGACTGAATGGAACCTCTGTGAATGTTGTCTAGGCTATCCGTGACGAGCCGCGTCAACGTCATGGTGGCTAACGTTTCGGCCAGCGTATTGTGGCCTACATGAACTCCGGCCGCGGAAGCCTACGCAACCGAACTTCTGTGAAGTTGTAGCTCCGTTGGTGAAATGGTTTTTGAAATGCATGGGTTTCACAGCGGTGTTTTTCAGTACGACTAAGATTTTCGTAACTTTGAGATACAATATTTTCTTCTCTGTTCTTCCTATAGGAATGAAACTGAGTTTGTACACATTTTCCCGTACTACTCATTGAAAATGATATCAATGTTGCCTTTATTAACACCCTGTGGATACATACATATAATCATTATATTAAAATGAATATTCCACTCGTGAAATTAAACCAACCAATAGTGTTTAACTAACATAGCGATGAATCAAAAAAAATTATCGCTTTTTTATCCGATATTTCTTACCGCCCCTCCCTACTGGCTACTAATAAGCTGCGATTCATCTATATGAGGGGGCGGTATGTATCGATCGGTATGTTGATGTGAAATAAATATATGTACTGTAACATAAGCTCTTTGATTATAACATGCTTTCTGTTAATTTCAATATCTGGTACTTGGTGGAACTCTGTTGCACGTAAATTCATTCGTGGAATAGTGATATAAAATACTACTCGTGCTTTGGAAATTCTCAGATAAATCTCCTAATCGCTTCGCGAGGTCAGGAATTATCGCCAATTTCCAAAGCACTCGTATTACCTATAATAATATTCAGATGTCTGCTACGTTTGCTTACCATTATTTATAGTTATTGGAAATCAAAGTCTGAGATCTAATACGTGGTATAGTTTTAATGTTATGTGGGTGGTTTTCGAGTATATTTCTGGACTTTCTGCCGTTTGTAATGGTCAATTCAGTAGGTGATCTTGCAAATTTCGGTTGAAATTGGCATTAGTCAAATTGCTTGACATTATTATTATTTTGCAATATTAATTAAGAGAAGTGGTTGCATGTATATTGAGCAAATGCAGAAATTGCAGTGAATGAAGAACTATAGATACGAGTATTTGATGGATCAGACTATCTGTCCATTAAATTCTTCGAAATTCCACATGAGATATTGTCTGAAACCATGCCCCGAGGGTGGACTATGAAAGGAATCTTGAAAATAAATAATAATTAACCTTCTTAATATGGATAATGGTATTCGGAAACGGAAGTTCGTTATCTGCTTTTCTTGTATTCTTGAAACAAGATAGGGGACGCGAGGAAATGTAGTGTTCCGAACGAAATTGTTCAAATATCTTCTGACATAACGATCACATTTATTTGAACACGGAATCAAGAAACCTGAGGATTTACTCTGAATATAGTGTGTGGTGAAATATATCATGTTTAATTAGTACGTAGTTCTCGAAATAGCAAATATCCGGTTCTGACTGAGCACTCGCAATTATATTCGTAAACGTGAACTAGCAGAATAATATTTAAATTATAGTTCAGCAGTACATTATTAAACTACTATAATTGAATTGCCAGATTTTTACATAGCATTCTTGGCAATCCTGCACGCTTAACTTCTTTATATCTCATAGTTGTAAGTCTTTGAAACGATGGCGTAGAGCGCAAGCGTTGTAAGTTCATTCATGGTCATTTTTGCGTTAATATCCTTTTTGGGGACCTCTCATTCATATTTGTCTATTATACCAAGATTGAATGTGCGTGTAAGATGATCATACTTTTCCCAGAAAGCATACATTTTCTCTCCACACGTAACTACACCGGTTCAAACTTCTAAGCGTGCTTTTCTCTACACTAGGAATTCAATATATGTGCATTAAGCCATCGAAAATAAGCCCGACCTGCTAATCCTGCACCCTTTCTCCCCGCCCGCCGCACCGCCCCCTTCCCAAGCGCATGTGCACCGCGTGCGCGTCACGGAGGCACACCTGCGCCTGGCAGCGGAGGAGGCGCGCAGCTGGGTGGCACCGCCCGCGACTTACGGGCTCGTAACAAGCGACGCCCTCGTCGATAAGCCCACCGCGTCGCCCCGTGCCGACCCCCCCCCCCCTGCGCTCACTGCGAAGGCCTCTAAATTAGTCAGCGCATGCGCAGACGGGCCGATCGGCCGCGCAGATAACAGCACAGCCCCTGACCTACAACTAGGCCGCTGCAGGGGTGCGTAGGACACGGGATTTTCGATTTTGTGACGGCGCACGGGTTTGGTATGGACGAAGTCACAAGCTTTGCGATACCAGGAAATTTGTGTAGCTGAAATCGAGCGTGTAAATGTTGCTCTTCAATGTTATTCGTTTCTTTTTTAGATTCAAGAAACAAATTGAACGCCGGGTGTGTTTGTAAACATTGCGACCCGAAATGTACATAGTATTTGTTTATATAGGTGAAAAGTTATCATGTAACTTAATTTTCTGTTATAACAATGGATTTTCATTTTTATCGGTATTTGAATTACCAAAATGCACGATAAATATTATCACTTTTTTATGATGTTTAAATTGAAAATACTTTTTAGGTTATCTGAGTTTGGCGAGTGGGTGTGATTTGCCATGAACACTCAGACTGAAAATTAATTCAAGAGGAACTTCTTTTCATTAGGTGATTAATTAAAATGCGTATATTACTTGAAACAATTTGCTAAATATCATAACTTTGATGTCCATGATGCTCTGAAAGTCAATTTTTTAAAATGATAAACAAAGCATTCTTAACTCTTAAGTTAATTATTCCATTTTGCAGAAGCTGGAAAGCAATTTCAATTCACATTTTGCCAACATTTGCTAAGATCTAGTAATTTGTGCCTAGATTTTCTAGAAATGATAGTGCCAATTATTCCTTTTAATGGTCATAGCCAAACATTTTAAGGACACGTTTTGGAAACGGAAATCTCCTAGTTCACTCAGTATTTGTAAGATCTCTAGTTCATTGCCGGTTTTCTAGTCCTCAGAACCACAGAAACATTTTCGGTTCCTTCGTGTGACTTATGATAGACAAAGTGAGTTCATGACAGGTTGCCTTAATGAATATATTTTCTTCAACATCTCATTACACCAATTGCATGCCATTCACACCTGCATCATTATTATCACCAGCAGTTATTCATTTAATTGACACGTTCGTTATGAAAACCAACACATCCTATTATTCTTCAGAATCCACTTTTTCACTTAGTATACCGTTAGGAGGTTATTTTGCAAGTCGAGAGAGCTGTTTCTGATTGCAAACATGTTGTTCCTACCAAGTAAGGGCGAAAGCCCTTGATGCAGGGAATCCTGTTAATAAATATTTAGCCATTAAGTAGATTAAAAAAGTTAGGACTGATTTTTTAAACCAATCACATTACATCAACGTATATTTTCCGCATTTTCTTCTTTTTTGTTTTTGTTTTGTTTATTTAAGGTCGCTTCAACATCTAGGTCATTAGCGATCACTATTACCCTTAAAGGGTACGGTAGCTGTGAAGATGACATGATATGATGGTGATAAGAGGTGAAAGGGCGAACACAAGTACATCCATGCCCGTCGCGGGACTCGAATCTGTGATCCTTCGGTCCGAGATCGCTACGGGACTGCTGCCTTAATGATCTTGGCCACCCGGATCCACCTTCCGCTATTAATAATAAATACACGCCAATTGTGTCTTTACTTTTTAAGAGGCACAAGACAAGGCGTGAATAAGGAGCCAAACTGCCTTCAAAACTGTTCAAAATTTCCTATCCTAACCGGCCATCCCAAGTGAGCTCAAGCCACATACTAAGTGCCGTCCATGTGGTATCGACCCAGTGCGCGGTTAAGCTTAGCGTCACGTCCTTCACTTTCGGTGTCGTCGGCTGGACATGCGCTGAGGGATGTTGGTCAGCCCTGCGTCAGTCGAATGCGACAGGAGGGTGTAGACTACATCACAAAGGTCCCCCCTCATCAGATGAGGCGTCTCGAAGAGGATTAGCCGCTAATAAGCTCGCGGAGAAATTAAGCGTGAAATCCGAGTCGCGGTGAGGTCAGCTGACGCGGAAACCCCAGTGGGAGGCCGCGAAGATTGTCTTTTGAGCTGCCGCCGCAGTTAGAACGACGGCCGACTGAACGCAGGCAGTTAAGCAGTCTGACCAGGATAGCATCGTTGTTGTGCGGAAACGTCGATGGCTGAGGCCATTTGGAAGAGAAAAACGGGTCGCCCTTGGAAAGGGAGAATTCGATCCATATTGGTGCGTCTGGTTTATTCATGTTATTGGTAGTTATTGAAACAACAAAAAATGAAATTACTGTGACATGCCTCGTGTAGAAATGTTCAGTTTCTTCACTTTCATATTTTATTATTTTAAATATATATATATATATATATATATATATATATATATATATATATATATATATATTTGTGTGTTTTGCATTTTCTCACTCAGAATTGTAGTTCTTAATATTCAATTACTCAAAATATATATATATATTTAAGATAGTAAAAAGATGAAGTTTAAATTATGATTGAAGACACCTCAAAATATAACGAGGTATTTTATCTATGAAGCCAATGTTTACTTACGCTGTGCATTTCGTCAAATATATTCAGTTACCGAATGACTTTTTTGTCTTTTCAACCTTTCTCCCAGAAGCTTACACTCCATTCTGGATTCGCAGCAAAACGTTTGCTGCAGTAGCCATTTCAGTTCCGTAGCAGTCCGTCCTTGCCGTTTCATTGGACTATTGTTTCCGTAGGAAATTTCATGTTTTGGCCTCCGAGATTAATGGGCGCAGAAAGGTTGTCCCAAGCGGGTGCACCATGCAGCTCATCAAATCGGTGGAGTTAGTTATAAAATAATATGGCTTTTTAAAATGTATATATTAAATGATATCACATAAGTGTGCTGTGAACTGAAACAAATAATTATTAATATTAATTATAAGTAAGCTGCATATTTTTATCTATTCCCCTATCTTTTCCTTCAATGGACAACGCGATCTTTTCGGTTACTTATTGATTTTGGAGCGTTAGGAGTTTTACACAAGACTTTCGTAGTGCCTACAAATACCTATTTCACTAATAAATGCCAATTTTGCCTCTGTCTAAGTATTGCCTATTCTCGTATTAATTTATTCATTTTTTCTTATTTAAGGTCCAATCAACTTCTAGGTCATTAGCGACCACTATTTTGTGTAACGGTATGGTAACTATGAGGATGACATGATATGATGATGATGGGGGTGAAAGAACGAACGCAATACAACCATGCCCGAGGGATCCTTCGGTCCGAGATCGCTACTGCACTACTTTATTGATAAAAATGCAATTATCCTTAAATGCATTTTAATAAATTTTAAAAAATGCATTTTAAAAACTGCATTTTTCGTGCAAATTTATTTTTTTGTTAAAAATTTCATTTTATGTTTTGCCAAGTTCTTACACGCATTCAGCTAATCTCGATTTCTAAACTCTTGTAATTTAAGACGTTTCTGTCTCCTTGCTTACGGCGTATTGACCGCACAGCAACATCAACAAGTAGACACGTATTTTCTCCAAATCCCGGATAACAATAGCCAGTTTGTGTGTCGCTATCCTGCGATCAGTTTGGATTTGTTGGTCATACAGTATTGTACAGAGTCCAGCAGACATCACGGGTGTTGGTGAGTGTTCGTAGCACTTGGAGCATTGGTTTGGAACTTCGAGGGCGGTAAATATCTGCCAAATAACTACACACCCTGTCGCATTTTTTCAAGTATTCTGTTTTTGCTAGAATTCGATATGCTGAAACGTTATGATGAATGGTTTTTTTACTTGTTCCTCGCAAATACGGCATTTATCATCTTGGAAAATTTTGAGAACCGCTTTATCACAATGTTTTCTCAACGTCTGATATTATTACAACTGCTTCAGATTCTGGCTTCATTCTTCCCCTTTTCAGCCACATAAATGATTAATATTTATTGATTCTTGACTGATCTTGATTGATATCTTTTATCTGCACCTTGCCCATTCTTTTTAGATATTGTCCATGAAGTGGTTTGTCTGTTCACGATTTCTTTAACACTTTTGTCACACATTTCATGTTTAGTATCATCAAAAGTTTAACACTCACCAAAACCGGTGACATCTGTTAGGCTCTATACAATATTGTACGACCAACAAAATCAAACTTGTCGCACGATAGCAGCACACAAACCAGAAATTGTTATTCCGGAGTTGGATAAAAAATCGTGTCTACGTGTAGATGTTGCTGTGCCTTGTGATCAAAACGTCCTAACCAAGGAGGCAGAAAAACGTCTTAAATACAAGTGTTTGGAAATCACGATCAACCGAATGTGGAGCGTACAAGCAGAGATTGTACCAATAGTCATCGGAGTTCTGGGATTTGTTTCGTAAAATTTGTGTAAAAACTAGGCTAAACCCCCAGGTCATTCAAAGATTGAGAAGTGCAATAAATTGTTTTATTTGGAACAGCCCTCATTTTGCGCAGTGTTGTAGAGGCGCCGCCAGTCACTAGATCTGCTCCTTAGGCAGCTGGTTGCAACCTGGAGTGGATTTTATATTCAGCCAATTCATAACATCTTAGTGGTGAAGTAGAGGAGTAATAATAATAATAATAATAATAATAATAATAATAATAATAATAATAATTTGTCATTTTCTCTGTGGATGTACCTCCTTGCAACTCTTCTGAAAAAAACACGTACTACAAGTATATTCTGTGCGAGCAGTGTCATCTCTGAGTGTACGATTCCAAGGACGCCTTTTGTGGCTTGGATTTTACCCGATAAAAAGCGCGTGATACGTCTTCCGGTTGCGTAGCGCACGACTGACACACAGCAGGATCTTGCTTAACTAGGGAAGAGGATGTAGTTGAAACAATTCTAACTTTTCCAAAATAAATAAAAAGTAAATGCATTATACTTCTTAATCTAAGCTTTAAAATGTGAGTGTTTTGTGTGTATCCTTAGTAAAAAAATGAAATAAAATATTCGTTTGTGGCCATAGGCAATACATTAAAGATTTTAAAACTATTCTGACTAAATGTGTGAAAACTTATATGGTTAAGTATTCTCAAATACATTTTTTTGTTTTATTTTCTTTGGATTCCATGTGTGACTATGGAAACAATATTTAGTCACGTAAATTCTAACTTCAGGAAAACAATTTGGTTAGTATGTTTAATGTAGAGCTATAGTATGTCGTCGGTATTTACTAAATATATTTTTTCTCTTAGCTCAAAGATGACAGTTGTTTAATCACTTTTATGCACCAATGATGTGTGAGTGTCCTGGAGGGTTATGGTACCATTATCTTTTGCATTTTTTGGACAAATTTTGCTGACGATAATTTCAGATAACTATTTAGTGATTGAAGTGATAAAAATTGAATACCATGAAATATATGTACCACTACTGTGTCTATAATTTAAATTTAAGTATTAGGTGTCGGTAATGTAACATTTGGAAGGACATAGACATTGAAGTAAATTTAACTTAACTCTGAAATACATGAAATTTAGTCGACGATTAAGAAATATAAATTTACAGTCTGCAACTCTGCGCATCTCGAAAATCAAGAATTTTGATATACGAACGTCCTTTAAAATATTTTCGGAGAAACAATTAGTTACACAATTCATGTGAAGCTTTTTATTAAAGCTTACTTCATAATCCTTTATTTTATTAAGCTTGTGGTATCTGCTTGGAAATCTCTAGCAAGCAATATTGGGGGCAGAACAGAAAATATGTAAGCTTTCTCAAAATTTTAGTTTAAGCAAAGGTAACATTTTTTATTTACTGAAATTAACACACTGGATTAAAAGTACCGATCTAAATGGCCGAGGTGGCTAGTGCGTGTACCGACTCAGCACCACGGACCAAAGGCGGGTTGAAGTCCCGTCGTGGTCATGGTTGTTTGTCTCTTTGTCTTCTATGTATGTGTTTTGTCGCGAAAGGCCTTGTGAGTCTGCTGACTACAGACAGAGGCACCCGCAAGTGTGTCTAGTGTAAAAGGTGCATACAGCGTTTGCCAAGTGGAGACAAAATGACGTCAGGGCAGCCTTCCCCTCCATGATCAAGAGTTCAGAGAAGCAGTGCGATCAAAAAGGGGAGGGAGGAAGCGAGAGTCTGCGGTCGCCGGTGACGAAATCCTTGGCAGTGGGTCATAACCGATGTTCAGGTATCATAAATGAGAAAGCATCTACGCCTGTTAATTTTCTTTCGGTTTGGAAGAATTTTTATTTTTATAGATACTGGAATAATTGTGGTGTTAAGTGTGTTCAAACAAACTGATTTTTTTTATTTCAACCTATAAAGGCATTATGCAGCTCTGCGACCCACAAAAATCCGCCTTATAAAATTGCATTCTGAGATTTGACAGACAGCCTACGATCAAGAGATGAGTGGAAGAACTAAATTCTTTACATTATATAATATAGTTCTAAAATGTTAAAACTGTCTCCAAAAAGGTAACGTAAAGAATGGAAGTGGAATTGTAGTACTAGTCATGATAAGGAGTCGATTGATTGATTGATTGTTGTTTTAGTGATTCCGGGCACGTCAACTGCCAGGGTCATTATTCCCGTAAATATACTGCATTTTTTCTCGTGTTGAGGCAGTGTGCCCTGTTGGATGGCGAGTCCCGACACCGACCTACCGTCGGCTGGCGGGGTTTTCCCCAAACAGGTATCTCCCACTAGCTGGATACCACTCCAGACAGGACAAGCTCTAAGCTCCAGACCGGTCTCCTGGCAACTGTGATAGTACAGTGCATGTTAGTGTAAATGTGTGTATGTAATGGGCGAGGATAGGACTAGGAAGAGGGAGGTAAGATCGCGTTCGGTCCGTGGCCATTTTGTTAAAGTACTGCTCCGGCATTTGCCTGGCGTTGATCGGAACCATGTAAGTCTAGCGATCAGAGCAGCCTGCCACTAGAATTCTCCTCCTGACAGTGCCTGAATTTGACCTAGCTAACACACTAGTGTCAAAAATCCTGCCACCGATTCGAACCGAGAACCTCCCGGTCAAAGTTGCAGTGACATCAGTGGACATCACCCTGGGCCATTTCCCTCGGCATAAAGAGTCGAATATTGCTTTCAGTTATATAATAATCTATGTTCTATTATTTAATTTTTCATTGTTACTGATTAATAAACATTGTAAATAATAATTACCATTTAAAAACGTTAATTATCGATTTTCCAAGTGAACCTTTTCTCCCACCTCCGTACCATCATTGGAACACCGTGCGCCGCGTCGAGCAGTACCTTGGCTCTGCGGTTTGGATCGGAGCAGGAGAGTAGATTTCTGTGACGTCACAGCCCATTGAGTTGGCAAACACTGGGTTAATATGTGTCCCCATGAAATATATGGCGACCCGTGAGGGTCTGTACCTGGTTCAGCTAGTGAAAATCAACATTTCCTGAAGCTGGATAAAGCCCTAGGAAAAAATATTAAAATGGCAAAAGATTAAAAATGGCAGCTCGTCATGAATTCAATGAAATACTCTGACAATAAAAGTACGTTGGCAATAGAGTATTGTAAAATAAATAGCAAGTATTGTGCTAATTGGCCCTCTTCATTAGACATGAACTGTGGTTTGCAGGGAATTCCGCTATTCCAGAAGTACCTTCATTACATTCCTTTCCTACGCATTTTTTGACATTTTGGTTAATGAAGAGCAGTAAAAGATGTTTGTTTATAACATGTTATCGTTTCAAGCCTTAGTTCGTTCAAACATTTTTTTTTTCGGAGGTTCAGTTGAGATATTAATAAGATTCATACATTCAATGCATGCATATTCAAAACTTATTGACAAACCTACAAACTTACATCTTCCTTTATTGCTTGCTTATGTAAACGAATCTTATGTTTGCACTTTCCTAAATAACTACTATTTTACCCTACTACCCTATTGCCTTTATTTTCAATCTTTCACCTACTTTACTTTCATCATCAATGCTTTTACGGCTTTAAAAACATAATCAATTAATCTCACTTCCCTCATATTACACGCCCCTGCCTTTTTCTGATTTCCACAATTTCTTTCATTTCTTCATCCCCTCCCCCATCATTCTGTAGGACCAGCTAATTTTGCGATTTTAAAAATTTAATTTCATTTATTTATGTTAATCTTTTACTCATCTTTCAAATATTTATAGTTAAAATGACGGGAAGGGAATCTGGAACTCAAGAAAACGTGCGCAGATAATCATTTCTCTCCTACGTCACATACAGTTTCTACTGTTTTTTTTTTTTAGGCGCTTAGCGTTGACTACAAACGGGCAGACGGACGGACCCACAAAGTTATTGCAATTTTCGAAAAAACGGAAAAATAGCCGAAAATGGGACTAGCACCATAATTTTACCGTCCCTTATTGCATGTCAATGGAGAATTCTAAAAAAATAAAGCAGTTTTTGAGAGAAAAAGTTTAACAATTTTGTTCTAACTTCTCTTATATTTAGTACAAAATTACACGAAAACTACTCATATTTTCGAATAATTGAACTTTATCTTATTTGAAAATCTGTATATAAGGGACACATTTTGATAAAGAAAAAATCTCTATTTTCAAGATAATAGTTGTAGAGTGTCGCCTCCAAAAAATTGCATTGGCAATTTTCAACAAATCTGGGATTTCAAGGAACACGAAACCTGCACCATTTTCTTAAGCGTTCTTTACGCTAGGCGACAAAGTTTGATAAAAAAATTTGGTGCCATTTTGAAAATGTTTCTGAGGCTTCTTGTAAAGTACCCTAAAAATCAAAATATTCAATTGAAACTCCCAAAGCCTCGAGTTCTTTTACATAAACTGGGGAATAACAATTTTGAAGACAGTCGGCTGAAAGTTTAGGAGCTAGCGTTGACCACAGATTGACAGATGTTTTGCCGTCAATCGATTTTTTTATATCAAGGTCCCACAAAAATTGATTCTGGTTACACCACGTGTTAGAGGATTTCTTTTCTAAATTTAGCAACAGGATTTATCCACTTTTTCGTTATCAGGGCCCTGTAATAAGAGTCTTTCTGCCGAAAATTCGCCATTTTCCGACACACGATTACATAACTTTCTCTTCTTACGATGTTCCTTCGAAAGGTGAGAAAGTAAAAATGAAATGAGAAACTACTGGATGTATTTGAAAATATTGTGTAAGTGGGAGACGTGTCTCTACAAGAAACAAAATTATAAACAAATTAATTTCAATATTTTTATTTTTTCAACTGTGCCAGTATTATAGCCAATGAAAAATATTTTGCTATCGAAACAAAAGCATTTTAAAAAGTCGAAAATATGGACAAGTAATTTTCTCGAAAAAGTATTATCGTTGCTTTCTAGGGATAGCATCAATAACTGTCTTCTACACCAAAACAACTTTGCATTACAAATACAAGTATTTGTATACAAATATCTGTATTGATACAAGTATTTGTGTTGACGTGTATTGAGGGGTAAATTAATTTAGAATCTCCGAATCTTATAATCTCCGGGGAGGCTGAAATCCGGAATAACGCCGTGAATAGCCCGAAGGGACGTGGGTTCAAGTGAGTAAGCAGTTATTGACAGCGGGAGCATCAACTACTTTGGTCATTATCCCTGTGAATGCAGGACATGTAGTCGGAAGGTGGCGATTTCTAACCCCTCTAAAACGTGAGTTCTAATTCAAAGAATTTTCGCTGCACTTGGTACAACCCCCAGCAGGGTAACGCCCCAGCCGGGACAAACCGGCAGGGGCGTGTGTTCCGGATATGTTTGGTAGTATACTATGTACGCATGCGCGCGCGCGCGTGTGTGTGTGTGTGTGTGGGTGTGTGTGTGTGTGCGCGGGGAGAGAAGAGGATAAGGATGCGGTAGTAAAGATCACGCGCAGTCAGTGGCCGCATTTGTTGGGCCACGAATTCTGAATGCAACCTCGAGACAGCGGCTGAATTCGACCTAGCTGTATAGCTAGTGTCGACCATCGTCGGACTGTGATCGTAGGACCTGCCCAGAGTCGCTGCAGCGGCAACGAATGACACTAAACATCACAGGCGGTAAGGGGTCCGAATTCAGATCAACGGTCTGCTAACTGTTCAATTGATTTTTTAAAGGCCTTAGGGCGCCACGTCGCCACGGCGGCGCGCTTCCGTCAGTTGGCAGGGCTCGTCCGACGCCGACACCGCTGCACGCCACGGCCGCACCGCCGCCCGCGGTGGAAGGAGATGGGTTCTGCAGGGGTAGGTTTAGCCGACACTCCGGCAACGACGAACAAAGGGACCGCAAAAGGTAAAACGCCACGACCGGCGGCGCAGTGGGAATGCCATAATTTAAAGCTTTGTTCTGCTATCGGTGTCGCTTATGCCCTCCAGAGCGAGGGTCCGGCGCCGAACGCCGCAACGGCGCAAACCCGCCGCACGTGGGAAGACCTCCAATCAAAACAATGCCCTGCTACGAGCCGCTGCGTTCGGAAGCGCGCAGCGGCGGCAACGTGTGAAGAGGCCCTTAGGCCCTCTCTGTCTCGCGAGCACGCACCTGTATTGCTGGTCGAGCTGCGCCTTCTCGATGCGCTTGTCCTTGGCGCGCCTGTTCTGGAACCAGATCTTGATCTGCGTCTCGGTGAGCGCCAGCGCCTCGGCCAGCTCGAAGCGGCGCCCGCGCGAGATGTACTCGCTGCGCTGGTACTCCTGCTCCAGGCGGAACGTCTGGTCGATGCTGAATGTGGTGCGCTGCCGCCGCGGGCGGCCCTCCTTGCGCCGCCGCCGCGCCACTGCAACACGAGCGGGGGAACGGCTTTCTCGCGTGGCTCAAGGGCGGACGCGTCGTGCTTCCCTTCGGAGGAAAGGAAAAGGCCAAAGGCCAATGGACGTTATGGGTGGGTAAACTGTGACAAAAAACAGACAATTATAAGAAAATATTTGAAATGGTCTTCTTAGGCCATTTGTGACAATCAAAATATTGTGTGTGCATGTGCTTATGTATGTAGGTATGTTTGTATGTTTGTATATGTTATGTTATGTTTGTTCACATCCACCCACCGACACACACACACACACACACACACACACACACACACACACATATATATATATATATATATATATATTATATATATATATATATATATATATATATATATATATATATATGAGTGGGAGTGGGTAGGTGTGCACGTATACGTATGTATATGTATGTACGTTTGTATGTATTCGCATCTCTGGAACAGATATTCTTTTAGCTTTAGGCCCGCATTTGGGTGACCCGCTCTTCCAATATCTTGGTAGTGTCCTGATTCACAGGATGCTGGGAGAGGCCCGATCCCCTTCTTTATTTATCTATTGGTGGGCGAAGGGACCCTCCTCCGCGGTCAGAGGCAGTCCTTTCAGACCCGCCTCATTTTTTTTCTTTTCAGGTGCCACCGAGGTACCCTGCAGTTACGTTTGGCGGTTTTGGGGAGAGGGAGTCGTTCCGGTGGGGAAGGATAGAGCTAGCGGGAGATTCTGGTGGTTGAGACTATTGCAACACACGGGATCAGGGAATGACAACGCCCAATTGTGATGTGCACTTGCCTCCCACGCTAGCTACTAAGCCTCCTAGGCATACTAGAATAGGAAGGACACGGTTCGAAAGGTCGACTCCGCTGCGAGCCTCTGTCGGGGAAAGGCGTGCCCACTGGGGATCTTTGGGCTTTGCAGCTGTGTTAGTGTTCGTAATCGGAAATTTCGGTAAAAGAGGCCATGCAGACAGAAATCCAACAGAACAACCTTACACTTAAACAAGACTTAAAAAGTCCACGTAAGAGGCAGACTATCAATATTCAGTACCCGTTGGCAACAAATTCGGACCTCTAGAAAATCTGGAGAACCTAGACAATAGGTTTTCGTTCATCGATGCAAAATCGATGCCCCTGGAAACCTTCGAAAATGTGAAAATCTCCTCAATTCATGTGAAATTAATTTTAAATGTAGCAGAGTTTAATAGGGAAATAAAAAACAACGTAACTTCGCAATTCACCTCTGACTACAATGACAACAAACTAAAAATTAGGTTTACAACCGTTACAGACTTTAGAAAAGCCATTAAATACCTAATTCAAACAAAAAGGAAGTTTCACTTATATAAATATCCTGGAAACAAAAAATTCTCCGTAATATTCAAGAACGTTCACGTATCGATCACCCAAGAGAAATTACATCAAGATCTCAAATCACAACACCCTTCCCTATTAAGTTTCAACAAACTGTGCAAAATCAATTGTCAAATACAGGTGATTGCCGCGAAATTTAACGGCTCACAGAATATAGAAACCATTCTACAAACTAAACAAATATATATCTTACATGTAAAGCCGAAAAAAAAGTAGAGGCCCTGTTTGATGCCTTCCGTGCCTCGATTTCGAGCACACGAAAATCAGTTTACCTGATATTATTGGGAGAGTAAAGAAAGGAAATATTTGGATACACGAGCACACGTGGAGCAGTGAGCTACCCGGCTGCGTATTTCCAGGAGCTTGAACACAGGCAACCGACGTCGAAGCGAGTTGGAGGTCACGGGACAAACGCGAGGACGGCGACGTACCTGGGTGATTTAATACACCCGACTTCTCTTCACGCTATGGTTGTATTCATGTAAGAATATGCCAGTGAGAATTTTATTGTTTGAACTCTAAGCAAAGCCATGTATCGTAGTACAAGATCAAATTGGACTAGTAACTGATTAAAAAGTTCTTTCAAACTATTTAAAAGTTGAATCAATGTTTCTTTTCGTAAATTGCACTCAATTATTGAAATTTGTTATAAGTAAATACATATTAGTTTACGGATGTGTAACTGTAGTTAGAAGGTGCTTCACAACGTCAAATACTTTGTTTTCAATGCATGATGATAGCGATGTGAAAGGACGAACACAATACATCCATGCCCTAGGCGGGACTCGAACCCGCGATCCTTCGGTCCGAGATCCCTACGGCACTATTGCCTTAGCGATCTCGGCCATCCGGACCGGCCTTTCGTGCGCTCTTTTGTGAATGGAAGTGTAGTTTAGTGAGATTGTAGTATATTTTGTGAAAATAAATCGGTGTAATTTGAATGATATTGGTGATCATATGGGTGCATAGAACCCATGTCCCTGAGTCTCATAAAATTATAATTTTATGTGGTCAACCATTTTGTTTTCCAGACGTCACGGCTACTTTGGCACACAACGTGTGCTCAGGCTGCGTCTTGTGCGGTATTTTCTTGCTTAAACGTAGCCAAAGCTATAAAATTCCACGTAGTGGCAGCAAATTCCTTATCCGAATTTCCAACACTGATCCGAGATAATAAGTGTATTTTGACGTAACGGTTTGAATAGAACTGCTAACCCAACTGCAAACGTTGCAAATCTCGCTGCTGGCTAGATCAGCTGTGCAAGCATCCTGTATGTAGCTGCAGATGATCTGAGCTCAAAACGTACGTCTTCGTTTTGTGCGAGATTGGAAAATGGTCACTTCATTGATAATCCGAGTAGTTGAATTTGAAGAATACCTAAATTATTAAAATTCACATGCCGTATGAAGATATCTTACGGCATGTGATACGATTTACTGTATCTTTAAAAATAAAGTAACTGGAAAAACTAATGGTGCTACAGAATGGCGCAGACTTTCTAGTATTATCTTTGGTCTCCGCTATCTTTACGGTCTATAGCTATCTGTAGCTTTATATCACATACTTTACATTACGTAGATTACTCCGTATATACGAGAAAGTAAAAATTTGTTGTTGCAAAACCATAACCGAATTTCCCTAGACTGGGGTCTTTCTTTCTGGCTATTGCGGGATTTTTACCCTCGCGAATGTGTTTTGATATTGCTACTATCAATGTATTACTCTACAAAACATCAATATGGCTGCTCTGATCGTTTTCATAATTATTTAATGTCTTTCCTAAACTCCCGGAACAATACAAATCGTCTCAGCATACGATTTTCTGTTTCGACTCAATTCTGTAACTGTTCTGGCTTCCAATGATCGTATTTGCAGAGTTAGCTCATAGACAACATTGTCGTGACTCTGCAGCGACTTTGACCGGTTTTAACTAGTTTCACGTCACAAAGGAACAGTACCATATTTCTGGATAAATCACTAAATTAACGGGACTAATATCCACAGTGGTTGACATACCCAGTAACATCAATCCAACTGAATATTGGCTGCAATCTCAAACAATTTCTGTGACAGCACAGGAAATTTGCAAAATGTGGTTAAATTTTGAAAATATTTGCAGGAAATCTCTCTTAGGCAAAACAAATCAATAAAAATGTACTTTTCTAGTCACCAACTAACTAGACATTGAGTGGCAAAGTGGTACATCAAACCGCCAGACGAACATCATTTTATTTCACGACGAACTGTACTACTGAGAATTTGTTTATGTATAATTTTCAAAATATACTGTTTGGTTGCGAAATTGGTGTATTCTAAAGGGGAATTGGAGCACGGTACTGGCTGTGAAATGCTGACTCATGGAGCACGATGATGAGAAAATGTCTTTGTGAATACGTGGCAGAGATTCGTGAAATGAACGTTCTTATATAATTTTATGATAGGTTCCAGGAAGTTCTCAGGAGCGTAAAGCTAATACAAGCTATGAAGACTTTAATAGGATTGATTACACACTAGGTAACCGGAAATGTGAAATGGTATACAATTTCAAAGCTAACTATATTGAAAATGTGCTCTTCATTTTGATATTTGTCAAATGTAATTTCTGTAATGTATGCTCCTCTTTGCAATAGTAAAATTTAATAGAAATTATGTTTAATGTGATAAATAATATTATTCAAAACGTTCAAAAATGTATAAAATGCAATAATATGCTAGTACGTTTTGTCTAGAACGAACCTCAACATGAGAACTCGGACTTGTACTTTCCTAGAACAAAGAGATAACTCACAAGAAAAAGTTGATATAGAATTATTTAATGCCATCAATTGTAATTTTTGTAAGAAATTTATGATTACTGATATATATTGAAGGACCATCTTGGCAAAATTAAATCCTTTAGCTATTTAGCACTAATCAGTTTCGATTTGATTACTTGGATTGATTGGATAAGATTGCGAATATTGTATCTTCGCCTGCGCTATCTGGTATTCAAACGTCAAAATTGGGGCACTAGCGCTTCTAGAGAAAGCTATGCCAAACTACTCTAGCTATACGTGTTCAGAATAAGTCTCGTAAGAAGGCGCTAGGGGCTTCTGGACACTAGATCAGTGTATAGCAGGAAAAGATAAGAACATGAAAATACTTTTAAAACAGTTCACTGCGTCGGCGACGCTACATTCAACTAGTACTAATGTGGAGTTGCGTGAGACCTCACGCTAGTGTTGGCAGCCTGAGACAGTTGGCGCCCTGCGGCCAATTCAAGGTCACGCGATTGGGGGCAGAGCAGAGGATGGCGATCCAGGCACGCAGAGGGCTGCGACCACCGGAAGGGGGAGTTTCAGGAAGGGCAGGCAGTTGCAGTCGAGTGTCACCGACCTGTCTTAAGAGATCTGTATTGTGTACACGATGTGACAAGACTTGACTAGCGGAAAAGAGATAAGCGTTTGTGACAGGGGTTTTGGGGAGGAAAAAGGATATGTACTTATATTGTAGCAATCTAGTAATTAAATGTTATTGTTGAAACGCGTGTGTGTTTCATTGAAAGAATTTTCCCTCCAATATCCTTCCTACACTAATTTATGGCAATCTTTCGTAAGTGTTCAAGAGTGTTCTGTAAGCGCTGTAAAGTTTTACGAACATTATCAAAGTTTGGTTATCATGTGCAGTAGGTTTCTTTATATTTTGTTTCCAACGAATATAATCTTTGTAATGTCTGCGTGACTCGGTCACTCACACATTTCACAAAAATCGAGCATCATCGTTAGAGTGCTGTCAGTGACTCGCATTTCATCCTCGAGCGCTGTAAGTTCGAGCTTCTTACGCTCGAACCTAACGGCTTCGGTTGGCCTCTCGAGGAAGGGATTGGTGACATATCATCTGCGATAGCAATAAGCAATAGTGTTTTAATTCTTCCTAATCAATATTACTCCGGCAGTTTATCAGCTGCACTTATTTTTCTTTCACTTGCTGAATTTGCAGTAGGAATACAAATAATATTATCGCTATTTCTGCAGATCTAACATAAATTGCACTTTTCATTCACACCTATTCACATAATTTATACTCCTTGTTTCTAAATTTCAACGTCGCGGCATCATTAAGTTTGACTTTGCACTTGAAATCGTGACTCAGCTATCGGAGACACAAGTACCGAGTGTTAGATGCTCAGTTTCCTTGACCGTGCGGTTTTCGCTCGTAATCCCGAACGGATTTCTGTCATTCTGGACTGTACTCTAGCGGATTTTGTGTCAACTGTCGTAGCACTCGATCGAAATCGTCTAGTGCAAGACTCTAATCTACACAAAGCATCCAAGCGAACCGGTTTCAATATACAGGTGGACCACCTAAGTGGCGATTATCTTGGAAACGGTTTCAGTTACCGAGATGCTATTTGCAATATGTTGTAGACGATGGGGCAAACAACAAATTTAGTTTCCTTGTTTGTACCGTATGCAATTTTATAGATATTGACACAACTTTGTTTATTAATTGTAAGCATATATTGTTTCTTCCTAATTCTAAAGTATCTAATATTGTTTATAATCAATAAGTATTTTTTGCAAAAACAATTGCAAAAATTGTGCAGTTAGGACTTAGCAAACGCCATGCCGCAGTGCACGTTGTACAATTGCAAAAACATATGCAATTTTTACTTAGCAAACACCATGCCGCTGTGCGCAAAGACAGCTGTACAAGCTGTCTGTACAGCTGTACAATGCTGACAGCATTACAAAAGTATAATTTTTGGACTTGTCTTTCACGTTAATATTTACATTACCAGCAATGTGTTTAGATTAATATATTTATGAGTACATGTGCATTAAATAATGTCATAAAAATTCTCAAAAACTCAACAGTTTCCTGTGAAAACTAGCTCAAAATTCCGCAATTTCAGAAATGCTCAATCCGCATTTTTTTCAAAAAACGAATCCAAAATTTTCAAAATGCTGATTGCAATCTTTAATATGACGTAACGTTCATTTCGGAGTATTTTTTTCAAAAATATCACAAATGCAAAACTTTTGACAGAGTTCTCACGCTGTTAATATGCATCTTTCCAGCAATTTGTAAATACTACTTTATTTGTGATTTAAAGTGCTCCAAATTACTTCAAATGAGATTTTTAGTACAGTAGCGCTTAAACACTATTTTATTAAAAACGGCTCCACGTTTTCAACGAAATTTGTCATTTAGGACGAGGTTGTACTGTTCTTTAATAGTCTTAAAATAATATTCCCGTTCTACTAATAAGAAACCGAAAAATTAAGAAAATTAAAAAAAAAATGTTGTTTGCACAGCGATAGATGGCAGCTGGCAACAGTATGTGGCAAGTCCGAATAGCTAGCACCACTAGTTAATTTTGACATTGATCTTTCTCAGATGGCTATTGCAACTGGCAGTTTATAAAATTTCTAATATCGTGGTAATATTAGAGAATGACCCGTTTAGTTTATTTTGATATTAGTTTAGTTTATTGTAATTATATTTAGTTCTTCTGCTTTTGCTGCTAGTTTTATTGCTTTTACATCTTTCGGACTATCTGTATCAGCTTCATCGGTTAGTTTTAATTGTAGATCCAAACAATTTTTCAATATATCTCATTTACTGATTTCGGCGAATTTGTTGGTCTTATAAAAATATACGCATTATTTTCTACTAATCTCTACTAATATCTACATTATTTCAAAACGTCCAATTCAACCAAGAAGTGAGCAACGCACTGTTGCCAGCGCAGCGTTATCAAAAGTATTTGCATTCGCTTGGCTAATAATATCAATACAGTTATTAGCATATATGAAATTGATCAAAATAATTACGAAAATTCGTGAGATGCCATTCATCGTAAGAAAACAGTTGCGATAGCTTTTCATTTCTTCACTGACATCTAACATTCACAACCACACTTCAGATACGATAAACCTATTGCTTTTCAACAAAGAGAGCGACCATATCTCATAAGAGAGATGATGTAAACAAAACAAGTGCTACTCAAGTGCTTCTCAATCGATGCGGGATTGTTGTGAAATTTATATTGAGCTTTGCGGATTGCTTAAAAATAAATTCATCAATACACTGAGAATACACATTGAGTGACAAGTAAAAGAGCGAGAAAGAAAAAATAGAAGTAATATAGCTATTTTCAATAGGAAATTATAATGAAAAGTAAAATAATTATTTTTTTATCATTTATTCAATTTTTCTCGGCTATATTTGATGTAAACTATTAATGTTTATCGTTTCAAGCAGATTTTTTTTTCAATTCCGCTAATTTACAATCTGTTCCCTTGAACAATTAGTAAATTGGTATACATGATAGAAGTTCTATGAAGAGATTTGAAAGGTAAGTAGAATTATGTTCACGCCTTTAGCCATTAATAAAACCCACAAAGAAAATGGGGGGGTTTTTTTATTATTTTTCATCCAACTCAATTTATTTGGGGTTTTTCAAACCAGTTTGGGGGGGTTTTTTTTTTTTTGCCCAACTTGAGTGTTGATTGGGGTGGATCGTTCTCTGATGCCTCTTGTTTCTCGAGATAGTCTCTGTCATTGTTGAGATGTTCAAATTTGTACAATTATTGTTGGTGAACCGAACACGGGGCGCTTTATATATATCTCGTGTTTTTTGGTTTCGAATATTCAGGATCTCCAGGTTTGACTTGCTGGCGTTCCAAGTTCGATGCCGTGTCCTGTTGGTTGATATTGGTTGTACACTAAATTTTGTTTGTATACGGAGAGCTTAGACCTTTGGTTGTAGCCATGATATTTTGCTTTATTTTTCAGTTGTGATTCTTTCCTCTTTTTCAAGATGTGAGGTTTCCAGGTTAAGTGACTGTCTGGATGTAAACCAAGATACCTCACAACAGTTGTTTCTGAGAGATCTGACGAATTAAATTTCACTTTGGGACACTGTTCTTTTCGAAGTGCGAAGGTAATCTGTTGTGATTTTGCTGTGTTTATATTTACTCTCCATTGATTCGTCCATTCTTCTATCATGTCCAGATGCGCTTGCAGGTGTTGCGATGTTCGAGTTGAGTCCTCGTCGACAGCTAAAATAGCTGTGTCATCAGAAAATGTAGCCATCATTGTGCGTTCTGTTGTTGGTAAGTCAGAAGTATAGATTATGTACAGAATTGGTCCTAAGATACTTCCTTGAGGGACACCTTCAAGCAGAAATTACGCAAAAAAATTGTACATGACCTTTTTTTTTAAAAAAATGTACGTGACCGTTTTTAAAACGCTTATTTCGTACAACAGACTTTGTTTGAGGCAAAAATCTCTATCTTCAAATTTGTAGTTTTAAAATGATTTTTTTTTAATTTTCAAAAATACTACTGGAACCGGAATTAGGACTATCACAATTTTATTTACCGTCTCTTATTACATTAATGAAAAATATTAAAGAAAAATTTGAAGCGTTGTTTGAGAAAAAAAAAAATTTCAATTGCAAAATACGCAAAAACTAATGTTTTTTCAAACAATTTGACCTTTTTAAAGAGCTAATTTTGTATAACAGGGCTTGTCTGTGACAAAAATCTCTATCTCCAATTTCGAAGTGAATTTGCTTCCATTTTTCGAAAAATCAGGGAAGTCAACGAAAATTAAGCCTGCACTATTCTCTTAAATGTCCTTTGTACTGTTCAACAAAAACAATTTTAAAAAATTGAGCCATTCTTTTGAAAATTTTAAAAATGTCCAAGGGGCTTCTTGTACACTACCCGCCAAAATTAAAATTTCGGTTTCAAAGCCCAGGATCATGACAGAGCGATTGGAAAACATCAATTTTGGAGAAAAACGGCTGAACGGTTTATGCGCTTGCGTTGTCCACAGACAGGCGGACGGAGAGACAGACAGACGTTTTGTTGTCATTCAGTTTTTCACTATGAAGAACGCATTAAACATTAATTTTGGCTACACCACGTGTTATAGGATTTTTCTTTATATTTAGCAAATGGCTGTAACGCTGTAACGAAGCTGAAGGGCAAACATCTTTGGCTGATGAAAAACGGACCGGCATGTCGGCGACTTCCGTTAAGCCATGCAACATTCCGATGACATTATTCCTGGTGACCGTCTGGCGACTGTAGATTAATTGTGTCGCATTACCTCCCTCAATTCATCGCCGGTCCGCTCTGCTCGCATTGCTCGGTAATATCACCCTAAAATGAAATGTATGTCTAGATATAAAAATGTGTATAAGTTAATAAGTGCTTTTCTCGTTATTGAAAAGGCGCATAATGTTGACGGAAATAGGATATAAAACACTCAATATTTCGATTTTTTAAATTTAAAAATATGTACTTCAGAAATTAGCGAACCTATTTTCTGCTGTGAAGCAAACTTCTTTCATAGATTTTTCATTTGTTAGATAAATATTATACGATTAATGAAATAAATGAGACGACACAAAGTGCATCGATCAAACTGTCATCAAACCGGGCACTTAGCTGGAAAATGTCCTTCAAATTACACTTTTAATCACATAAGACTACCAATTTAGGCAGTGCTCCCATGGAACCGGAACACACGAGGAAATCCTGTGACTTGCGAGATCCAGCAATCTATGGAAAAAATACTGAAGCAGCAGATATTCAAAGTTGCAATGACCTTACAAAAGAACTTCCCATAACTGATTCCACACCACCTTCTAAATCCGTATTTTCTATTAATAAAGCTAAAAACAATGAAGTAATCCCACCTAATGACAACATAGCCTTCGTTAATAACACTAAAAGATGCCTCCAGACTGACTGCTCCTCACCCTCCACTGTAAGCAACACAACTGAAACAAATGATATAATAGAAGTCCCAAAACAACCAAAAAGGTGAAAAATATGGAAGAGTTGATAACCCCTATCGAACACAGCATTGAAGATACTCAAAAAATAGAGCGATTTTTATAAGAATGGGACGTTTTGACAGCTAGTGTTGGCATCACAAATGCACATTTGTAAGCAAGGTCAGATGACCTTGACATGGCATTTGCCAACTTTACTTTTCGAATATTTATAATATTTGTATGATTGCATTGCATTTTATTTAAAGACCTTTAGAATGATGTATCTGATATAAGTATCATAAAGAGTTTCTTCATGGGTGTGCCATTGTTTCTCGTGTGAGCATCGTCCCACGCGTGCATCGAAAAATTGCATAACAAAATTACATAACAATTGCATAACATACAGGCCAATGAATTAAATCATATTTATTAAACCGTAGCCAAATAGTCGCCCTCCAGCACTCTGAAAGAAACAAAATCTCCTGATACTAATCCTGCCCTCAGGTGATAAATTGTGGAGCCCCGCAAGGATCCATCCTTGGGCCAATACTATTTCTTATGTACATAAATGACATGTGTTTGGCTTTAAGGAATAACAACATAAGCAAAAACACAACAATCATTAGATAAAAAAACTCACAAAACTTTGCAAGCACTAGTAAAATGGTTTCAAGACAACAAACTCATCATAAATACCATCTAGACAGTCTCTCTAAATTTCATGAATTCCCGATTTAAAGAAACACTCTCATAGCATTTGCTCATAAATAATAACCCTGTAACGATATCACATGAAACTACCTTCCTCGGCCTAACAATTCAAGAAAGAAATGGAATGCTCACTTCTCAAATCTTAACAGAAAGCTCACCAAATCTTGCTAAGCCCTATACACGCTCAACATTGAGACACTTCGAACAATGTATTTTGCAAATGTGCACACACACCTAAAATATGAAATAATATTCTGGGGAAATGCCCCTGACAGCACTCGCACATTTATTATCCAAAACAGAATACTGCGAACAATGACCAGCACTCATAAGCTGAGTCTCGCGAACCCTTGTTCAATAAACAAAGGTTTCTTCCTCTACCGTGCATGTATATATTTGAAACAGTGGTCTTCACAAAGAAGATTCTCCTGGAAAACAAAGACAATTTTGCTCTAATTTCCGATGTACACAAGTACAAAACTCGTCAAAAGGATAACCAACATGTTCCCCACTCTGAAACTACACTTTATCAAAAAAGTACCGTAATAGAGAGCATTATACTTTACAATAAACTAGGCAATGATATTAAAGACATGAAAACAATTCATACATTTAAAAGTAAATTGAAAGTTTTCTTTGATTAATAACATGTTCTACAGTGTGAAGGAATATTCAAATAACAATATTTACCTTTAAAAAATAGAAATAAATAAAAATTCTTATCCCATTTGACTTTCAGTTTCATGTTGACTTTTTCGAGCTGAAGCAAAGAAAAAAGAACTGGCATACCGCATCCTGCGATGTAGAAAGAGAATACTTGACCAAAATGTGTTTCCTTCACCCTGGATTTGCTTGATGCATTAGGTGCTGCAGTAGGACTAGGTGTACAAATAAACAAAACCTGCCTCCTTCTCCTCACCATTTCAAGATTTAAACATAGAATGTACTAAAATTGTTGAAGTATGTATCTGCTTCCATAATGAACTATTTTAATTGTTATTTTTTATAATAATAATAATAATAATTATTATTATTATTATTATTATTATTATCATTATTATTATCATTATAAGTAGTAGCAGTAAAATGACACTAACAAGTAAATTATACTTTTACTCTAAACATGAAACTGTACAAATCTTCAAATGTTAAATTATTTTCTACTAAATATAATTATCTACTGTATAATATCCTTATCTATCTGTAGCAAGTATTTTAGTATAATTCCTAGGCCAATGATCCCATCTCGATCAGCAGGTTTTTTGTTCAGTTTTCCTGGTCCCTTGAGCAAATGCAGAGATGGCCCTTGTTTCACTCCTGAACAGTAATGCAATTTCTCTCTCTCCACCATACATAATATTGAATCGTCATACACGATAGTAGAGCTCTAGAAGGATTTTATAGAGCCTTAACGATAGTAATTGTATATGCTAAATTGAATAAATATTATTAATGCATTGTTTTTGTGCTCAATTATTGAATGCAACTATTAAATGCGCCATCATGGTGTGAATCGAAATTACGGATTACAGCTATTTGATAAAGAAGGAGAAAAACATGATAATTTCGTGATTTTTTAAAATGTTGGGATGGCTAGAACTGAATTTTAAGTTAAATGTACTCTGGATTTACATTATATGGGGAAAACATTGCTTCATTTTCGTACATTCTGTTTACAACAGACTTTTTGGGCAGATTTATCATGAAAACCAGAGTTCATATGTACATCTTTCAGCATAATTGTATTTAATAATTATTCATTCCAACTGTTATGTAATTTATTTGACAGCTTAGTCATTTAAAAAAAAATCTAGAGTCCTGTTCGTCCTCGACGAGTGTTGTCTCTCAAGGTAAAGTTTTTATATTGCACTCGTCATTATTGCCTACGGCTCAGAAACAACATCAAACCCTCATCCGTCATCAGGAATTTTCAATGTGAAATTACAAACCGGTTTCACGCTTCTGCGATTTTAGTTTTGACAAAAGTATAACAATCAAAATCCATCAGTCATTTTACTTAACACTACCGTTCACTCTCTTTTTATGATTGTTCAGTATCGTAGAGAATCAGGAGACGAGAGAGAGAGAGAGAGAGAGAGAGAGAGAGAGAGAGAGAGATAAGGGGAGGACAGAAGGCCAGAGAAGGAGCAAGTGAGCGAGGAAGCATCGGGTCGGGGAGAACAGAGAGTGACAGATGAGAGCGGAGGACGGAGAGAACATGTGCTCGCGAGTGACAGATACGTTCCGGCGGGGAGGGCGGCCTCGTGCACCGCAACTGGGGCGGCGCGGCCTTGGCGCATCCCGCGCGGGCCGCGCGGCCTCCGCGCGCAGACAAGGTGGCAATGGAGGCGGTGACGTCCACGCCTCCGCGCTGTGGGAAAGGCGCTTACCAGGAATCTTTATGTCTTGTTATGTGTCCCTCACATGGTGATAATTACATTACGTACGATTTGTATACTTTAAAACAAGTGTTTCAAATTATGTCTTATGTCAAAAGATTCTAGAAAACCCGAAAGTTTTCTGTAAAAACCAGCACACATTTCTGCGTTTTCAGAAACGCTCAAACCCCATTTTCTCAGAAAACAGCTCCAATTTTTTTCAAAACTTTTTGTATGGATAGTGCAAAATGCATTGTATAAGATGACATAAAAGTTATTTTGCTGTATTATTTTGTTTTTAAAAAAATACGCAAATGTTATTTATTTGAAATATCTCTCGCGCCGTTAATAAGTACATTCCAGCGATTTGTATACATTAGAGCCTTTGTAAGTAGAAGTGTTTCAAATGACTTCCTTTTCTAAAACTCAAAGGTTTGCTATGCAAAAGAGCTCCAAAATTCAAATTTCGCATTTACACTAATGCTTGAACGACATGTTTCTAAAAACGGCTCCAAAGTTTTCAACGAAAATGTGCTTGTAGGACACGGTTTTTCCCTTCTTTAACATTCTTAAAGTAATAGTTCTGTTTTACCGTTTGGATATCGACAAATTGAGAAGATTTTTCAACCAATGTACTTTGGGCGGCGATTGATGGCAGCTGGCAAGATCGGGTAAGACTGAAAAGTTAGCCCAAAACAAAGAAATTAGAAAACTAATTAATACGAGAAAGCTTGTGTCATTCTGTTACATCACTAGTTTTCGCATGTTCTGATGCACTCTGTAGGAAATCATGTAATTGCCTTGACAAGATTCGAAGAACACTTGTTGGGTGAGGGACATGCGTTGCCAATATGAGAGTAAGTGCTTAATTCTACAAAACCAGACAATTTTAAGTTCCTTGAGTATTACCCGACTCTAATTAAAAATAATCATTTAAATTAGCTAATGCTTTTGAGAAAATAAAACAATAAATGGTAAATTCCTATTGTGTCAGAGGACTGTTGATTATTAATATTCAATGTTTAAATTTTGAAAAAGAAATTTCCTCGTTCGTTCGAAACTGTTTTAAGAACTTTCCCCATTTCCTGTGAAACTAGAGAACGACCTCGACGATGAAGGTAAGCATTACATTCACAGATCTCGAGAGCGTTCGTAGGATAATTTAATAGTACGAAACAAGAACAAATTTTGTCAGACATTATTTCAAATGTAGAATTCTATGGGTATTTGTTATTTCGTTATATAAACCATAAAACCTGTTAATTGCATTGCAAAACTGTTTTGTCATATGATGTCAACTTAAATCATGATGAAGGAGCCGTCACTTATAAAGGGAGTCTCTTTTACCAACGGAACCCTATTACAAGATCCACTTACTAAGAAGGCCCCAAATAACAAGAGAGACCAAGGGGAGTCGGTCTTACACACAAAGGGGGTCTCTCCAAGGTAGTCTCTTCTATCAAGACCGTCCCACCTCCCATGTGATCCTCATCTGCATAGGGTGCCCGCCTTCAAAGCGGGCACCACCTGCTTGTCGTGGTAGCCCCGTTTGTTGTGGAGCAGATATTCTAAGAGTCTTCTTTCCTAATTCTCTCGTCTATCTTAGGTCACAGCTGGTGTGAACCTGAACCCATGCACCATTGTTGACATTGAGGAAAAGCGTGCAGATATTAACCACAAGCAGATTTTGCAGGTTTTGACGTACAATATTGTTCTGAATGTTTGTAACTAAAATGCTAAGGCTTGCATGTCCTGACAACGTAATTGTAATGTTCCAAGAAACAGAATCGTTTATTGCTGCGTTGATTCAAAATGCTTCTGCATATCCTTTCTCCAAAACTAGTAAAACTAGGAACTTTGTGCACGCTTTTGCGGGCAGCAATCGACTGCAATCTCGATCTTCTGCGCATTGCACTTGAACTGCGCTTGCGCAGAAAATCGATAGTGCTATCGATTGCTTTAACATTCAAGGGTGCACAAACGTCGTACTATTCCGTAGTCTCAATAGCGGACGTTCGCTGCCACGAGCGCGCGCGGCCTTCGCCCTCTGGGAAGCGCGCCTACCGCAACGCGCGTGCGCAAAGCTTGCGCGAGGCGACCTTCGCGGCACCCGTGCCGGTGACCGTGACGCGGGTAACCGTGAACTCCGGGCCTCACCTCGCCCACCCCGGGGAAGACCTCGGATACGAGTCGCACGCCGGAACGCAACCTGAATGAGGAGGCAGGGGGTGAGCACGGTTTCAGAGGGGGTCCAAGTAAGGGGAGGGAATTGCTTTCTTCAAGGGAGAGGTTTGCATTCTCGTTGAGGACGCAATACATGACTTTCACCAAACATATCGTAGATCAACATCCATGCCAGTAATAAACATGTTTTATGACAAATCAATGATAACGTCACTAAGAGCATATTACTTTACATTTACATATTGACACTCTTTACTTATTAGAAACTAATATACTAGTCGTGTAAAAGCAAATTTCTTCTGAATTCGTGCGTGATATATTTTTGTGTGATTTGTTTTGCAATAATAATTTGTAATATTTTCTCAGATATTTACAATGTTTCACGCCGTAAGTTTCGTCCAATTTCTGGTAACCTAATGCCAAGCGTTTTTATCTGCATAGTGCTGTCATTTCAGAATTCAAAAATACATCATTCTTTCATTGCCTTGCGTTAATGAGCTTATAATGAATATCTCCCACTTTCATCCTCCTCACCCATCTTTCGTCCGTAGCGATGCGGAAAATTACGCATCCTCCTCGCTAACCACAATCTGACGAGCTTGTTAATTTCTAGTAGTGTATCTATTTGCAGTGTAGGCAGATGCACTCCTTAAAATGTAAACTAACTGCTATTCGAAAACGTCATAAGGAAAAATATTCATCCCAGCGCAAAAGCATTTTCAGAGTACAACGGAGTGTAAAATACTTAAACAGCGATCTCACATTTACTTGATTTGCTTCGTTTTAATTGTGGCTACTATTGATTAAATTCTTAGCGGTACGACACTTCCCCGAGACATTATAGAAAAAAAGAAATAGGTGCAGTTCCGGAAAGTGTGTGTAAAACAAAACTCTCTTCATAGGAAAGGTTGCATGAAATCATTTGTCGGAAGTTTTACGAATGTATCATTACCACATTCTAGAGATGGAGGGTAGAAAATAATAAATTCGAAAATATTATTTTTTGAATATTTATTTTTACTTTCTTGCATTCTACTTACGTAGTATAGGGAAAATAATCGTAATGTTGCAGAGCAAAGTGGCGATTTTTTGATAGAATATCACGTTTTGTGGGACCGTTCTACCGCAACCATAGATTATTCTTGCTCAGGTAGATAGTAAATTACTTCCTTTAAGTCATGCAGACAGAATCCACTATTTATGGATCCCTGATACCGAAAAATTGATTTATGGCAAAATGTCCGTTAGTCCGTCTTAGAACCATTCGGTTTTTACCGAATTTATTATGCCTCAATCGATTTGGCTGATGTTGCAGCCCCTTCAATTGAAAACGGATACGTTATACTTTGGTTTTGAAATATGTTTCAAATATCCCATTCCTGTTGGGTCAGTTAGGTTTTAAAACATATTACGAGTAGAAGGGAAGTATAGATATTCAAGTTTCAACCCGTAGGATGTTCCGAAGCAAATGGGTTTGGAATGAAAAGTTCTTTTCCTCGAAATTGCGTGCATCTCAGACGCAGATACAGTGCAGCATAACACTTAAATAACAGACTTATTAGTCCATATTGCGTAAGTAACGCTGTGACGAGTATTAGGATTTAGTTTGGGTAGACTATTTGAATTTGTAGTTTTATGTTTCTGTAAAACTTTAATGAAATTCATAATTTGTAGAAACGAATAATTGAACATTAACTATGTTGTCTCAAGTTTGCAATATCCATACAAAAGTAATAGAACACCTGAAGAATCTATATGAGCATTGTACCGTCTGCAAATTATTTCATTCTGTGCTAGCATAAGCCTGATTTCACAGGCGAAATCGACCCAGCTGCGACCTCGCTCTTTCAATGAGCTATACTACATTTACCTATATGTTCATAGTCAGTAGGTCTTCACTTCTGATCTTTTGCTTCCTGGCGTCGTTCGACATAAAATTATACTGGCTGAACAGATGCATCTGTTGTATACGTAAGCTTCCGCGGCTCGAATCCATGAATTCTCGGCTATCCGGGAGACGCCGCGTCGTTGGCTGGGGTGCCGACGTACGCACGTCGGCACCCCAGCCAACGACGCGGCGTCTCCCGGATAGCCGAGAATTCAGATGCATCTGTTGTTATGATACATACTGTATTTTATTATCACTTTTTATAAAGGTACATGACATGTACAGAACGGAAATCATTCGTGCACATTTAGCCAATCGCAGCGAGCCCCCCCCCCTCCGACGCCAGGAAGCAAAAGATCAGAAGTGAAGACCCACTGCCTATGAACATATAGGTAAATGTAGTATAGCTCATTGAAAGAGCGAGGTCGCAGCTGGGTAGATTTCGCCTGTGAAATCAGGTAGTGGTAAACTAACAGCCGATAACCGTAAAATACCCGAGAAGTCACGTGATAGTTTTTTCGCAAAAATAAGCTTTATTCTCTAATAAATTTATAATGCTGTTATGCAAAAAACCAATGTTGCAACTCATTATTAATGCTGCTTTATTGCATTCGTACAAATTTGAAAACGAGCGACGTTTTCAATTTTTTACGAATGCAAAAAAGCAACGTTTTAAACTAATGCATGAACTATTGCCTCGGGAATTTGGGTTATTTTCTACTATAGAGTTGCTCCGAATGAATTGTTCGCATTTGTCTCTCAAATTCAGATCGAGGCGAACTTTTTCACTTACAAATATTTGGAAACTGGAATGAAAAAGTGTAACTATTGTAGGAAAATAATTATTGGTCCGATGGGAAATTTGTAAACTTGTTGACAAGCAAGTCGCCCTGGGCCAAAGCCAATCCCAGGAATCTGATGCCCTTCGAAAGTATTACTCCCGCAACTTTTCTTGAAGGATAGATTGAAGAAATGCAGGTGGGGGTATTAGTTACGAATTCGGCCACGAGATTTTTTGAAAGATTGCCAATCTCTAGAGAATTAGTCATGGCTTCCCACCGTTCTGAATAATTTGCGTTGTAACTTTCTCAGGAGTTCGAGGCTTCTCTTGTGATAGATAGCATCGGTCATTTGTTGAGATTTTTGGAGAAAATAATGGATAGAAGTTCTCGCCTTCAAAAGAAAATTGTTTTTATTTCGCGGTAGTGAAGATGTGTTTGGAATGTTGTCATCAGTGCTCGCTGAGAGCTTTTGCCTTTAAATTTTTATTGTGCCAGAGAGGGGAAACAGCAAGGTCATCGTTCAAGAAACGTTGCGGGAGTAATAATTGAATATATATTTTATGTGTAGAAATCCGCTAAATATTTTATTGAAATATACTTTTTTTTAAAGAAAAAGTCATGAGAAAGAGGATATAAAATCATTTTAAGCTTTCCGAAATCAAAATTCTAGTAGGTGGAGAAGTACAAGTTATGACCTTTACAATTTCCAAGCGACACAGAGAATAGTGTATCTTTCATATTTACTACAGCTTATTCTTAATGATCGGAACTAGTGTCCTTGTAGGGGGTGACAAATTAAATAGAAGTAGCTGGTATTTGCGCTTGAAGAAAGGGTGAGGAGAAAATGCTTTGAATACAAAATTAACTGTGACCAAGAGTACACCGAATCTGAGTAGCGTCTTGTTTACTACATCTTTAATGCTCTCGACACCCGCCTCCGTGGCGCAATCGGCTAGCGCGTTCGGCTGTTAACCGAAAGGTTGGTGGTTCGAGCCCACCCGGGGGCGTGTAATTTTTAAAGTATAATACTGCGGCTTCAAAACTTAGCGAAGTTAGATAGAAAATTTCATCCGATCGTGCAAAATAGGAAGCTTGGGCGTCGAAAAATAAGCCATTTACGATCACTTACAATCGCCCGAAACAAATCCTGAACTCTCGTCAAACTCCATATATCGGGTTTTGTTTGCCGTATTACAAGAAATTCTCAATGTTACGTAAGTGAGGAAGTAAAATACATACTCCAAGTATATTTTGATTTTTTTAAAATTTGCTGCAGTCATTGCCCCTGTTTGCAGAGACTGTGAGAGGGAGGTTCTAAGGTTCGAGTCCCGTCGGTGGAGGATTTTCGAGGTACAGTAGACTCCAGTTATAGTGAACTTCTGAGGAGTAACATTTTTGGTAGACGATATCAGAGGTTCACTTTATTCGATGAAGTCAAAATTGAACAGAATTTCTCAACAATGATTAATTTTATTAATTTATAGATACAGCAAAATATATTAGCAGCACCAACTGAAAATTTCAATATCTTTATTTGATTTTAAAAAGCAATTATTTTGGATTGTTTGCTTCATTTTTCATTATTAATTTCTTAAGATCCTTCTCTTGAGTTCGTGCCCTCTCCCCAACTGGTTCTGCATTGTCCACTGTCTCTATGTATCGTAATGCAGTGTCAAGACTGCACTACGATAATGCCTCTTACACAGTTGAAACACCGCCCCATTCTCCGAAGGCCCTTTTTCTTGCCTTATAACTTACGAGATTCTTTCTGTAGCGGCATGGCGCATGCGGCTAATGACTGTTAACTAGATCGAAACCAGCTGCTGTCTGGAGGAGAATAGTAGTGGTCGCCTGCTCTGATCGATAGCTTCCCGTGGTTCCTATGATCAATTCCTGGTGAAAGATGGAAAACTAGCCTAACAAGCAGCCCACCTACCGCGTGCGATCTTTCCTTTCTTTCCATTGTCCTATCATTTCCCCTTACAAACATTCACTTACTCCATGGACATCACTACCACACGTATCGGGAGACCGATGGGAACCTTACAGTTTGTTCCTCCGTCTGTGGGCGATGCCTTACTGGAGGAGATACCTGAAGAGGAAATTCCTCGCAAGCCGTGTGTGTCGGCGCTGGATCTCTCCTTCTAGTAGTGAAAGAACACTATTGCCTACGCGAAAAAAACATTAACTACACTAACGGGATAATGACCATAACAGTTGACGTGCCCGAAACAATTAATCAACAGATAAAGCCCTAATATGTTCAAAGTTTTTTTTTAAAAATGGCCCCAACTTTTTATTAGGTGTTTCCTTGGAGAATGCAAAACAAGCGTAGTTTCATAGGGCTAGGCTTCCTGCGCCAGAGAAGCTCTTGCAAGGTATGGGGACGAGGGTAGTTAAAAATACCCACCCGAACAATGAGCGCCCCACCGGCCCAGAGGGATTTCCAGTGGGGGGAGGAAACCGAGCGCCGAAGGGTCGCGAGGAGAGCCAGCGTCACTAGTCACGTGGTTCGGCAATTTGTAAGGGAGTGTCGCCAAGCTACTCACGGGTGGCGCAGTTTGGTTTCCTCGCAATAATACTACAAAACTTTCCGCCTAGGCTTGTGCGGAGGTCATGTGTGCATGAGGCGGTCCGATGAGTTCGGACGCAGCTGAGTGATTCTCGACCATTGTAGGGCAGAGGGTGTATCTGCCAGGGCAGGGCAGATGCCGAGTCGCGGGTTGTGCAATTAAGATAACTTTAGGTCTAGATTGTAAGTTAGTTGTAAGAAAAAGCCCCGCCTGTAGCTGCTTAAGCCGCAAGGCAGCAGCGTATTAAAAAATTAATTGAAAATAAATTCCCCTTCTCCACAGGGATACTGTGGAGGGGACAAAAGAAAAGGGTAGCCCGAGTTGGCTATTCGCTGGCGGCGCAGCAAGGCACGTGTAGAGAGGGGGGTGAAGGTAGTTAGCTCCGACAAAGCGACTCAGAGTCAGGACTTGCGACTTGTGTATTGTAAATAATTATGTAATAAACTGTTTAGAGCTCACTCGTGTCTGTTCTGGTGGCAAAACACAATCAATTGAAAAACTACAATATTGATGATACACTTTTTTTGTAAAAAATCTGTTCTTAAAAAAAGTATTTAAATACGATCATGCACATCTTTGAAAAGAAGAGTTGTAATTTTTTGTATGAAATAAATGCAATTTATATCTTTCGAAA
>BOPP01000020.1:1960123-1984108 GCA_017312745.1 Gryllus bimaculatus
GTGGGGCGGATGCCTTACTGGAGGAGATACCTGAAGAGGAAATTCTCGCAAGCCGTGTGTCGGCGCTGGATCTCTCCTTCTAGTAGTGAAAGAACACTATTTGCCTACGCGAAAAAAACATTACTACACTAACGGGATAGTGACCATAACAGTTGACGTGCCCGAAACAATTAATCACAGATAAAGCCCTAATATGTTCAAACTTTTTTTTAAAAAATGGCCTCAACTTTTTTATTAGGTGTTTTCCTTGGAGAATGCAAAAACAAGCGTAGTTTCATAGGGCTAGGCTTCCTGCGCCAGAGAAGCTCTTGCAAGGTAATGGGACGAGGGAGTTAAAAATACCCACCCGAACAATGAGCGCCCCACCGGCCCAGAGGGATTTCCAGTGGGGGGAGGAACCGAGCGCCGAAGGGTCGCGAGGAGAGCCAGCGTCACACCAGTGGTTCGGCCATTTGTAAGGAGTGTCGTAAGCTACTCACGGGTGCGCGAGTTTGGTTTCCTCGCAGTAATACTGCAAAACTTTCCGCCTAGGCTGTGTGCGGAGGTCATGTGTGCATGAGGCGGTCCGATGAGTTCGGGCGCAGCTGAGTGATTCTCGACCATTGTAGGGCAGAGGGTGTATCTGCCAGGGCTGGGCAGATGCCGAGTCGCGGGTAGCCCGAGTTGGCTATTCGCTGGCGGCGCAGCAAGGCACGTGTAGAGAGGGGGGTGAAGGTAGTTAGCTCCGACAAAGCGACTCAGAGTCAGGACTTGTGTATTGTAAATAATTATGTAAATAAACTGTTTAGAGCTCACTCGTGTCTGTTCTGGTGGCAAAACACAATCAATGAAAAACTACAATATTGATGATACACTTTTTTTCGTAATAAAATCTGTTCTTAAAAATAAGTATTTAAATACGATCATGCACATCTTTTGAAAAAGAAGAGTTGTAATTTTTTTGTATGAAATAAATGCAATTTATATCTTTTCGAAAAAAGGCTTTAATTTTTTCTTTAATTTTTCCTCGAATAGAGAAAATAATGTTTGGAAAAATCGCTTAGGTCCCATTTTCGATGAGCTTTGTATTTGCGAAAAGTTCAAAAAATCACCATTGCAAAACCACAACATTCATGATCATGTTTCTTCTAATTGACTTCTGTTTTAAAGAATTTGGTCTTTAAAAAAGATAATGCACAATTTTTTAAAAGTATGAATCATGTTTTTTTGTTGCATTTTTTGCTATCTTTGAAATTGCAGATACGAATTTCGGGGTTGCGGTTTTGTTGATGAAGTGTTCCACGAGATGATAGGTCGCCATACAATGGCAACGCCGCGGACCAGCTGTTTAAAATACACAGAATTATGGTAAACTCTTTGTTGAGCGATTATATTTCTCGCTGTATGGAACGAAGTTATAGATTGTTGAATTTGTGTTGATGTATTAACTTTAAAATAATTAGATTTTTCACCTCTCGTACTGGGAGTATTAATGCGTTTCACAAGTAATGGCTGAGATGTGTTTAATATGGACAAAAATTGCGGTATTATAATAATATGTATCAGTTACTAGCGTGCTGTTGTCTCCGATAGCTTGCGGTTAGAATTGTAGGATAACACTGCCGCAGGAAACGGAAACTTCCTCTTTCGATTTTAAATTATTCGAAGGGACAGGAAGTTGAACATACTCGTTTGAATTGGTATTGTGTTATTAAGCACAATTTTCTTAAATTTAAAATTACACGCCCCCGGGTGGGCTCGAACCACCAACCTTTCGGTTAACAGCCGAACGCGCTAGCCGATTGCGCCACGGAGGCCGTTGCTTTTATGCTGTCGCAATAGAGATAATGCTATCCTATCGACGACTTAAGAAACACGTGATGAATGTACTGTGAGTTGATTCGAAGTAGACGACAGATTACGACCAAATTTTTAGCTCAGTTTTACGTTAAGAGAATCGATTCAGCTTTCAGCCTTCTTCCAGACATGTTTTCTTTTAGCAATTTCTGGCACGGTAAAGGTCTATGATTTGATTTATTGAGTCAAAGAACAGTAAAGACCGTATGTGATGTATAGCGAGAAGTACTATCTGCGCAGTTTTCTTGAGCTCCAGAATCTCTTCCCAAAATTTTAACTGTAAATAGGTGAATGATGAATGAAAGTTTCAAAAAAAGGGAAGTTAGCAACTTTTAAGAACTAGACAGTTACGCTCTTAAGTTATAGAAAACTTATTTGCAACGGTAAATAAACTACAATTTTTTTTGTTTTGTTAACAAATAGTAACAAGCCGGTTAGGAGATTTTGTCTCTACTACCGTTAGTAGTAAAAGGTGAGTTCAACGAAACGTGGGCATCGTGAAGAAGCTACTTCATGTCCAGAGGGAAAATAGGGGCCATCTCAACATTTGCTCAGGAGAAACGGACAGAAACCTGATAGAGATGGGGATCATTGATTGAGAGATCATTGATCTGGAAACTCAAGTACATTACTTGCCAAGGCATATTAAGACTTTTTTTTTAAATTATACAATATACTTGTAAACTAATGCATTGTACGAGATCATTGTTAAATAAACATTGTTTTTCTTCCTGATGGTCAAAACAGATATGCAGCAGATCAGACTTTACTTTTAACTTAGATTTGTGTTCCGATTTTAATTGCTTATTGCCATTTATCAATGTGTTTCAAAGTGACATACATGTATGATACTGTAACCTGCCGTTTAAACTTACCTGCCGGCTAGCTCAGATGGCAATGGATGTTGTTGTTTAAGAATGAAAAAAGTTATTGAATGAGGTAAAATTTAAAAGTTTAATGACTCAAAATAAAACAAGAAGGGCCAGAAGTGAGTTTATACCTGAGCGCAGTTTCTCCCAAAATAAAACTTATTTTAATTAAAATCTAACACACAAGAAAATCTTAATCTTAAATCAGAAAATTGGTCTGCCATTTGAACTTTATTCTAGCCAATGCGCGCTGAGTATCGTTACCTGAACACAAAAAATATATTAGCAAGAGTCCATTTTTAAATATTGCCTGAAGACAAACGACTTCACCATTGAACCACGAGAGCACTTCCTTAGGGTTCTTAGGGTCGGTTTCACTAGACAAAGAGGAAGAGTTTCATGTTTACTCGAGAGTACCTTCTTGGAGCATTTCACTAACACTTAACTCGAGTGTAAATCGCTTACACGAGAGTAAATTCAAAAGTAACTTTACACTGCGAAAATCCGTCGGATAAAGTACGGAGTAAGCTCAGTGTTCAACGTGTATGTACCTCCAAAGTAATACGGCACGACGATTACGTATGATAGTATTTGAAGACGATTCCAACAATGATTCGGAATATTATCCACTAGGGCGGAGATAAAGGGTGCGGGAAATAATGGATTGATTTTAATTATGACGATCGAGATTTTGTCACGAGGTTATGTCTGACCAAATCAGGTATTAACTTCATCAGATACATAGTAAACTGTAGAGAACTTGTAAATTTCTTCTTCATCCAAGTGGATTCGAAACAAAGGTAGTGCGTATTATACCGTACACAATAACAAAAGGAAAAATAATAACTACAGGGACTACAAATACTAAGAAATATTTATTTATCTAGTAAAATATATGTGACGTATGGGGGATATCATTTGCGCACGTTTTCTTGAGTTCCAGAATCCCTTTCCAACATTTTAACTACAAATAGTTGAAAGGTGAAGACAAGTGTAATAATAAAACACACAATAAATAATAATAATCCAGGAGTATACAGATCTCGCCCATCCAGAAGTATACGATCACGCCCATGAAGTCGCAAATCAGTGGAACGTCAGTAAAATGACAACTGTGCCTATAATAATATCAACTACAGGAGTGATCCCGAAAATGACACTTCGGGCACTGGAGTCTCTTCACTTGGATGCCAGGAATGTGTATAATATGCAAAAGTATGTAATTTTGAATACATGCCGTATTGTCAGAAGCCATCTGAACCTTCAGTAAAGCAACCACACACTTGGTCCATCATACTGTGTGTGTTTGGACATTCGACAATAGAATATGTGATAATGTCAGATAATAATAAAATAATAATAAAATAATAATAATAATAATAATAAGTAGAAAAACGAGAATCAGCAACATTTGAAAAAGTAACATTTTCGTTCCAGAGTAAAGAAAATTATTTGCACCGCCACCGGTAAAACGTACTGCAAATTAATTTTTTCTGCATTGCTAACAAAATAGTAACTCATCTCCAGAGAAGAAGAATTAAGAAATAAAGATACAAAAACTAAGAAATAAATTATGCTAAATCAAATCACGATAACACCGCAAAAGATAATAACACCACGAACTCCGAAACTGAAATGAATGATATAATATAAGGAATTAATCAAAGGTTCGCGTTGGTTCGCAATGGTTCCCAGCGTCACTCTCACTCAGCCTCTTAAATCGCTCTCATATATTACGTGTTCAGCTGATTCGCGGAGTAAATCGGAGAGAATGTACTCTTAGAATAAAATAACCCTCTAGAAGCATGGTGAAATGCTTATATTCTACTCGAGAGTTACTATCTTAGAGTAAATGCTTTATCTCGGTTAACGCAACTTTACTCGGCTGTTGGTAAACCCGGCCCTTAGGGCACATCCTTAACACACTATTTAAGACAAGGTTGCCGCTTCGCTAAGCAAGCCCACGTGACGAGGCTCCGGCGTTCGGCCTTCGTGATTAACAGAAAAGTAACCTTGAGTCTTCAGCGCATAATTTCCAACGTATTTTATGATAAAATGCTTTGTTGTCAAACAGTTAATTCGGGAAAAGATAATAACAGATAAATTCATGGAATTTAATAAAGAAACTGACTTAAGTATAGTTTTTGATGATGCATATATATTGAACAATAGCATCTGAAATAACTTGAAAATAATTATTTGTCTCCTGCAAATGAAACCTGTTCTAAACTCGACGCACAAAACGAATATTAATCACACGGTTGATTTCTGAGCTTGTTTGTGCCCAACGGTCACCTTAAAAAAACGAAGTTGAACCAAGTACGTTCCAACTACTGGCCGAGCAGGAATGCCCCAAATCCGCGAGTTAGTTCCAGACCGTCTATTTTTGCTTTATTTTTCTGATCTCATGGGATCAGGCCTCTATTCGTCAATGATAAGATCCGACCTTTCGTAGGATCATCAGATACGTTGATGAAAGTCAACTATGTGACGTATGGGGGAGATCATTTGCGCACGTTTTCTTGAGTTCCAGAATCCCTTTCCAACATTTTAACTACAAATAGTTGAAAGGTGAAGAAAAGTTTAAAAATATAACACACAATAAATAATAATAATAATAATAATAATAATAATAATAATAATAATAATAATAATAATAATAATAATCTAGAAGTATACCGATCTCGCCCATCCAGAACGATACGATCTCGTCCATGAAGTCGCAAATCAGTGGAACGTCAGTAAAGTGGCAACTGTGCTTATAATAATTAAAGGCAGAAAAAAATATTTCAATATATTTTGTCAAAAGTGAAAATGGATATTTATCCAAAAAGTCAGGAAGAATATAGTAGCAGAATAAAGTATTATGAAGAAAAACATTAAATTATCTTTGTTTGACTTTAATGAAGTTTGGTCTCGTTGAACAGCAATGACTTTTAGCATAGGAATGGAATAACGATGTTTTGATCACGAGAGAGACTCATGAAATGTTAATAACTCTGAGCAAAACGATAGCGAAAAGTGGTCTGAGTGCCCCTCGAACTGTAAAAGTTAATCTGGAGTATGAAAGACCTCTTTTAAAACTGCTTCGCAGCAGGAAACGTTGATAATACAGTGACCTCCCCGTCTGGGAATTCCGTTCCCAGAACTCATGTGTCGCAGTTTCCTTTTCCGCACAAGCCAACAGGGGCAGGGAGGATTCCGGTCGCAAGAGGATACCGCTCGTGAACTGGTGATCCGTAACATTTTTTTGAAGCGTGCAGGTTTTCTTTAACACAAATGGAATATTGCTGTGTATCTTGCTAACAAAGATGTGTCTGAAGACAGATTATCGAACCATGGGTTTTAGATGTGTGCTATCTAACTGGAGTAGGTGAATTCCAGATGAATGAAACCTTGACGATATTTAGTTAATTCTTAATTTAGAGTACGTTTCACGTAATAGAACGAGTCACGCCGAGAACGACTAGGTCTTCTCGCTTTCGGTTAATTCTGCCATAGTGCAATGTCTTCGCATATGCTTTGTTCCCGCCACATTGTAATGCCAAATTACTTGTTCCCGCCACATCGTAATGCCAAAGTACTTTCAAAGGCAAGATTTCTCGCTTCGCTCGCGCGGATCCAAGTTACGGCAAGGCTCGGGCTTTCGGTTCTCGAGTTCTCTCTAATCAACCTCGAATCTATCCACCGCATCATTACCAATTCACCTTTATAAGAAATAGTGAAGTTCGTCCTCCGAAATTAATAAAACACACCCACACATACCCATATTTTCTGTCTTTCCTCTCCGTAAATTGCATTTTAGAATGACACTTCGAACATTCACAACCTTTCCGCAAAATATAATATTTGTGACTCCATTTTATAACATTAAATAAGTAAATAAATAATATATTATATTATTTAAAAGAGTCTGATACTTAAAAGAGCATGCGAACAATTCTGACTACAAGTGCTACAATGCGGCATAAAATAAGTTAGCTTAATAATCAACGCATCTTAAATATTCAGAAGAGAGTTCATTCGTATTATGTCTCTAAAAACAATTTACGTTTGAGTTACTGTACGATAAATTTCTTAGCAAAACACTATGTATGTATTACCAATAGTGTTACCACGAAAACTCGCACAGTGAGATTACACAAGTGAATGTTGAAGATAAATTGGGGAATAAATTTATATCACTAGATAGAAACTCACTTTTTAATCACATTCACTAATGTACGGAACGACAATGTTTTTTGTCTTATTTTTGCTCAGTATCATCGGTACATTTTCACTTTGCATTCTTTGCTTTGAAGAGATGTTAAAAGAACTAATATCTTGCGATGTTTAAAAGCCAGTAGGATTCACATTTTTATCACATCTCTAACTGTATTGATCACAATAAAACCGGTTTTTTACTATTGCGGATCGAGCCAGGGAAGAAACAAAATTAAATATAAGGCTTAATATGTGTTTTGTTATGCGTAATGTATTATATAATTTTAGATTATTTTCTTTTATGCAATTTTTTTAACCAGTCAGAACAAATACAAGACACAATATACTGTGGCGGTCCAAACGACACTTAAATAGAGTGACAAAGTGGCAAATGTAAAATATAGTGTTCGGTCAGGACCCGATGTTAGGATAAGCAATAGACGGATAGCGAGCGTGGGAATATTTATTTATTTTATTCACCAGTGACAAACGAGCGAAAGCGATATTTAAATAAATAATAAAGGGACAAAAACAAATGAATTAAGTCTAGGAAATAATGATAATGAAATCATAATTTTTAGTTTGATCGTGAGACGTGTGAACGGGATAAGCATAATGTAAGTGAATACACACTTTTGGAAAAATAGAATGAAAAGGGACATTTGGAAACTTTCTAAACTACGAGAATTTACGTAATTTATTTATTAACTGTTAACTGTGAGATACGAGGTTATTCCGCAGAAATAATCCAGAGACAGACGAAGGCGAACGTTTGCAATTGTTTTTAACAAAAAACTTTGACAGAAATAAAAACATGAGCAGTGTTTGTTGGGAATCGGCTGAGGTCGGAAGGGAGCAAAGACGCCACGTTGAAAGTCTGGTTGTGAATTCTTATATGCTGATTTTTATGTCGTAATGTAGGAGGCGAATACGCAATGAACTTAATATGGTCACTACGGAATAGAATGCCAATTAATACGAAATCAAAATGGAAAGGCATCCGGCAGCCCTGAACTCTATAATTAATACAGGGAAGTTTTAATTATAGAGTTTTCTTTCCGGAATTCAACTCTTGGTTGATCCGGAGTTTAGGGTGCCACCGGTTCATTTGGTTCACTGATTCGGTTCACTAGTTCTCGTGATTCACAAGATTATAGTTGCGCTGTTCACTTCAATCACTTAAGAGAATAAGTTGGCTTGTATTGATTCAAAGCATAAATATATACACAATTTGACTATGCCATATAAAGCTATACATTTTGCTATTACGAAACATTTTTTCTTCATGACGACACATTTTAAATTTCAATTCACATCTAAATTACACTTCATAACACTCTTTCAAATCACAAAATTGAGGCTTTAGCTTGCTGTTGAAATGGATTACTAATATAGTCTTGACGTACTAATTAAACAGCCTCCTAATAACACATTTAGTTCTTACTATGAAGACAAAATTATTTACTTCATAATTTTATGAATTGTAAAATTGTTAAGACCTTGGTGGCATGGATTTGCGTGTTTTTTGGCATTTCATGTTTCCTTTTAATAGTTTTGTGTATCGACTGAGATGGAAGGTATAAATACAGAATTTATTTATGATTTGCACCGAAAGGGAAGTTTGTATGTGATACAGCGGTGTCAGAAAGTGGGTTTGTTTGCGTCTCGACGTGAATATAATGTACGCAAGAAAGAAATGAAATTTATTGAGAGAAAGGATAGAACAGATGGTTATGATTTTATGGATTTGTAGTCAGAGGTGAGAATGCTCATTGCGTGAAAATGTCTATGAGAAAGGATTCTTAATTTGAGAAGCAAGAGTAGATCACATTTGTTTGGATGCGGGTGTTACTGATTGGATGAGCTTTTGTTGAGAGGTATGTTTTGAAGTGTTTGAAGATGAAAGTGAACCACTAGGTAGAGAGGGTGTTGAAGTTGAAATTGAAGAGAGCAAGTTTGACAAAATGAAGTATAATAGAGGAAAAATAGTGGAAGGCAAATTGGTGTGTGGTGGTATTGAAAGGGGTGCCTCTAGGTTCCTCTAGCTGTTTTATCAAGGTCGTTGAATATCGTAGCAAGGAGGTACTCTTAGACATTAAGAATTACATCGAGCCGAAATCTATTGTGATCTCGGAATGCTGGAAGGCTTATGATTGTCTAAAGGATGAAGGTTTTACCCATAGAGGAGTTAATCATTCTTTTACATTCAAAGATCCTGAATCAGGTGCACACACCAAATCAGTGAAGGGACTTGGAGTGCAATGAAACGCGTAATTCCACGTCACAAAGTTGAGAATTAATTAATCTATTATTTATGGGAATATGTTTGGAGAAGGGAATTTAAAAATGAAACATTTAACAATTTGTGTAAATACATTAATATAATTTATAATGATAAACATGAGGTTAGTATTTTTATTATTTTTTGGCTTTATATTGCTATTTATAGTTAAATTTAAAAATTATATTTTGTTTTCAGAAATGAATATCTTAAAAAAATAGTTTCTATTTTTTTAAAATTTTAATTATTCTTCTTTGTTCTGTTCTTTGTGTTTTGAGGTGAGTTGTTTTAATTTTTTAATTTCATTTTGTTGTTTAAAATTTTGTTTTTTGTTTAAAATCATCATGTTGATTTATATATTAAAAATTAAAAATTATATTTTGTTTTCAGAAATGATAATCTTCAAAAATTAGTTTCTTTGTTTTTTTATTCTTCTCTTTTGGTTTCCGTTTGTTATTTTTTGTTAACAGGTGAGCTACTTTTATGTATTTATTATTACAATTTTCCCAAGCTTCTTTTTTTAATATGAATGTGTCTTTTTTCAGATATATGAAGAAAATTATTAAAAAAATGTTAATTTGTTTTGAAATTTTTAAAAATATGAATTAAATTATAAGTTATAAATTCTACAAATATGTGAGTTTTTTATTATATTATTGCGCATTATAGAGCGTATAAAAATGTATTAAGTAGATTAATTGTCATTTTTAGTAATAAAATATTGGTTTTGAGTAGTAATGATAGTTTAAGTAGCATGTGAGTGTTAAATAGAAATTATAATTCTTGCAATAACATGGTCAACATTACATCACGCGAATAGTAAACAAGGATTCAGTTCAGTGAGTCGATTTTCCTCTAGTGAACCGGATCCGTGAACCAAATGAAGCAGGCACCCTATTATTTATCGAGAAAAAAACAATTAAAAAGCTAATGTACCTTAGCCATTGGAGACCGATTGTGCTTTAGCGTGATTAATTTTGTACATATATTAAGTCTGAGTGTGATGAAAATATTTTAATTTCTGTCTTAAGGATATTTGTATAGGGGTTGTTAATACTGGTTAGGAGAGGCGGCAATTACGTTTGGCGCTGACAATACTTGTTAAAAACAATAATTGGTGTTTTCTTAATTTGTGAAAGAAGGGAGCAATTAGGTGTTTATCTTATGATTGATAATAAAGCTCCCGTTTCCTGTAAAGGAGGGGCTTTCGCCTTCACGACTCTAAACAAATTTCTTAACACGGTACAGACTTCCGCTTAGTGTGCTGGTTATTCGTATTTATCAATTCGAGGAGGAAGTTAATATTTGTTTTAATTATTTAGCATAAGCATAAGTAGGGGAGAGGGTGACACCGGTTCAGTGGCGCACTCAACGTAGAGAGAGAATATAATAATAATAATAATAATAATAATAATAATAATAATAATAATAATAATAATAATAAATTATTAAAATAAGGTGATTAAGATACGGTTTTAATTTTTCATTAAGGTGAATATTTACTTCAATTATTTCTCTCGCGAAGTAGGGTAGATTATTTTATGTTTATTATATTGCTTTTCATTCCATGCATGCTTCTCCTGAATTTTATCATGAAAGGTTTATAAAGGAAATGAAATTCTGTTAATGTTAATTGCATATTTTAGAATTTTTAGGTGATAAATGTATGTTTGCATATTTTAAGATTTAAGGGCATAAATATCTCTTCGTACTAATCACTAATCCAACGTTCCGCAACTGAAACACATCTTTATCCCCGGTTGAGCTGCACGGGAAGGGGGGGGAGAGCAGTGTGCTCCTTCGCAGATGTGAGGGGGGTCTCCCTAAGCCCTCTTCCCCTCCATTGGACCGTTGCGATGTCCTTGCAAATTCCTTTGGGCCGCAAGGACAGACCTAAGACCCACAGTGCTCTGGAATGGCACAGACAGCCAACGAAATATTTTCTGTGATTGTGGGTAAACCACTTCAACATACATGTTTTCCAAATGTAGCATGTAAACGAAATAAAATATAAACTTGTTATGGTTTGTTTTTCATTCACAGTTTTCAAGGTTTCGTTCTCCGCTCTGTATATTTTTGCGGGGAGCAATATCTGAATGTCTAAGTAGCAGATTATGACAAAAGACGTAAAGCATTTCTCACCTTCTCCCAACGTTAACTTTTATAGGTTTGCTTTAAGAAATGCAATGTTTCTTTGCAGTTCTAATACTTCGATTATTTAATTGTAGTAGCTGCACCTTACTTAACTCTAAAATAACGATGTATCATCTTACATTTCATAGAGAACGTTTTAGGTAAGGGCCAATATCTCAAAAGTTAAGTGGAATACCTTTCAACACTGAACCACATAACTCTGAGACTCGGTTGTATTCGCAATAAGTCTTTGAGTCACTCAGTAGGGTTACTCGATATCTGATAAAAAAAAATACTTGAAGAGATGTTCCTTATTTTCAACGCCGAAGATCACCAATGTGAAAAAAACACAAACATCCGTGATTTTCATAATTAGTGACATTTTCTGAGCAACCTTCGGACGAGGCGAGGGACACTCGCATCTTAACTGCAGGTTCCGGAGAAAATGAAATCCCTGAAGCAATTTTGAAGTACTCGTGACCACCGACTGGGCAGTTTAGGTGTAGTAACCTGAGAACGAGAAAGTGAAAATTACACCCAAGTGAGTCGCCCTCGGGACACCTGCTCGAAAGTTCCCATACACTCCCGCCGCAGATAGGCTGCATAGGAAGCCTGAATCCAAAAGTTAGGTACGATATTGCGGCCAATGGTAGGCTCCTCCATATTATCCTAAATGAATTACCTGGATTGGTCACTCATGTAAGCTCTTAGGTATTTTACTTTATTTATTTATTTAATTTAGTCTATGGACGCTTGTGGACCCCTTCGGACCAGCGCAGCGGGCCGCGTGCATTCTGCGCGTCGGGGGCCAGTTGAGGGTGGCTGCTCTTGTCACGCGACGTCTGTGCAGCCTTAATTCGCGGCGGCGACGATCGCGTGCGTGTCCGCCGCCTGCGTCCGGGGCCCACTCGACCCAAGTTGGACCATCTCAATTTCGGCACGCGCTCGTCCGAGTTTCCCTCTGAAGAGAGCAGGGAGGGGGAGATATGCAAATTGCGCGTTGTTTGCCAAGTGGTTCTGGCACGATACTCTGATTAAATACGAATTTGTTCGTGCGTATTGTAGTTTGCTCCAGGTCTGGAGAAATAACTTGTTTAAAAAAAAAAAGTTCCAACTCGCATAATATATTGTTGCAATGGAAGTAATATTACTTGAATGAGAAAGCAATACCCTTCATTTATTTTATATAAATTATAAGTGTTTTCACAATGAGTTCTGTGGTCTGTCGTTTTGAGGAGCGAGTATCCAATTTCTATTTTTAATGCTGTTAGCGTCCTATGGGTCACGTGATTGTGTAAATGCGAAGTGGCCAAATAAGTACAGAATGGCTGCCTTTCTAGAAGAAAAATATTAGTTTAATTCCCATAGCCATATTTTATTTCATAACATATTTTATGTTTTTCTTTGGGAGGTGGCGGAGATATCTCGCTGAATGGTGAGATCCGGTGCCGACCTACCGTCGTTTAATGGCATATTCCCCGACTGATATCCCGATATGTGTGGTAGTGTAGTGCATGTTAGTGTAAGGGGAGAGGATAGGACGAGCAGGAATTTTTTAGGGTACTGCTTTGGCATTCGAGTGGCATTGATCGGAGGAACCATCGATAATTATCGATCATTCCAGCTGGCCACTAGAATTCTCCACACAGCGGCTGATTTCGACCTAGACACGGCAATCCTGCCATCGTCGAGACTCAAATCCCGGCGTTCCCGGTCACAGGCATTAAAGCATTCGACTTGTCACACTATTAAAACGTTCTCTATTACATTAACCACAAATAACCAGAGAGCACACTCTGAAGTGCTCATTTCGTCTCATCGGAATCTTCCTTTTGGCTTCTGAGACGCTTGCCCTATTTTCTCTGTGACCTTTCGTATGATGCGCCCAATTGTCAGTTATGCGTGATTCACTAGGGCCTAGTGCAGCCATTAGACTCGCGGCATGGCGCGGCGCGCGACTCAGCTCGTCATGGTCGGGCATCTCTGTCGCACAGCAACCGCTGCGCCGTAAAATCAGGGCAATTCGCTCGTCCATTTTTGTGTCACGGGAGCGCGTGGGCAGCAAGGGCCACGTCGAAACAGCTGTGGCGTACGTGGAATTTCATATTTAGAATGGCCTTTGTTTAAGAATAGATGGTACATATTAAACTGTTCTTTCCTGAGTGCCGACACTTCCAATAAGTCACCTATTCGATTGATTAATTTGTGTTTTCTGACGCACCTATTGCTGTGGTCATTAGCTCCGTAAATGTAATGCATGTTTTATCACAGAAAGTTGCAGTGTTCTCGCTCCCCTCTTGTCCGCTAAATCCGGCGTCGACCTACACGGCTAGTTTTCACCATACTGGAATCTGCCACCAGCAGGGCACCGCCTCAGCCGGGACAAGTACTAAGCTACCGACTGATCTCCCAATATCTGTGGAAGTTTAGGGCACCTAAGTGTAAGTAAAGGATGAAGATAGGATAAAGAAGAGAGGAAAGTCCTTGGCGCGTTTGTTAGAGTACTGCTTTAGCATTCGCCTGGTATTAATCCGATAAATTTCGGGAAACTATCGATCAGAGTAACCATCCTCAAGAATTCTTCTCCAGACATCCTCTAGGATTCTCGGCCAGTACTATTCGATTGCAGCGACAACTTACTATGAATTTCTGATAATAATATTAGAATATTAAGAAAGTTAGAAACACGATCAGTTTTCGCTGAGGTGTTACAGTTCATTTCGAGCTCTGGACCGATATCTCCGCATATCGTATTAACGATTTACGTCACGCGTTTGCGAGAACTTTTCTAGATTATGGGGATTGGATCTAATGTGAAAGGGAGCGATCCATGACTCGTTAATGCTCCAACATTTTCCTGGAGTCGTAGGGACTAGTTGGGAAGTCCGATCAGAGCAGTCAATCTCAAAATTCTCAACCATGCAGTTGCTTCGTCCGATTCAGCTAGAGTTGCTTCGTCCGATTCAGCTAGGCCAGTGTTTGGCAGCGAGAAGTTTAGCTCTGAAGAAGGCTACAGCAAGATGGCCGAAACGTCAGTAACATTGACTGAGACGCGGCTCATCCCGGATAGCCAAGAATGCAGTGTTTGGCAGCTGGTGGAGTGACGTCAGGGCAGCATTCCTCTATGAGAAAGGCCTGTATTTCCCTGTGTTTTAGGCAACATAAAGATCCCATTTACGCCCGTTCATTTTCTTTCAATTTGGGAAGAAATTTTTTTAGACACCATAAGAATGGCGAAGTATTTAGTGTGTTCGAAAGAACTGTATTATCTTCAAAAATTCAACCTACAGAGGCATTACGCAAATCTACAACCCAGAGAAACCCGCGAGATTAAAATAATTTCTGAGAATTGACAGATAGCCTGTAATTATGAGATGAGTAAGGATTTTGAAGATAAAAGATTGTGGAAAAGGTAATGAAAATCAATTAACATTTTCAAATAGAACTGTACATGAAATAATCTATCCTGCAATCTAAATTCACCCACGTGACCCCGCCTGGGTATCTATTTCTATCTGTTTGTTAATATTAATTATTGGTTCGGGACGAATTAAACTTGTTATATTATATGACATTGTGTAAAATATTATTGTATGCGAACTAGAATGTTTAAACTGTCCTCTGTTATTTAATTATGTATTTGAAGAATGAAAGTGGAATTACAGGTACTGGTTACGATAAACAGAGTCGTATATTGCTTTAAGTTATGTAATAATCTGTGTTCTTTTTTTCATATTTTTATTGAATCAAAAACATTTTAATATTAGTTACGATTTAGAAACGTAATTATCGAGCGAGCATATCCCCTCCACTTCCGTACCATCATTGGAACACTGTACGCCCGCCGTCGCGTCCGGCAGTTCCCTTGCTCCATGCTCGGAGCAGGAGAGCAGATTTTGGTGACGTCACAAAACATTGAGTTGGCAAGCAATGAGCTAGGGTGTTGTCAAAAATCAGCTACCGTTAGCACTCAAACCTATTATAATCATCCGGTCTAAGGCTACAGTCTCAGATTTTCAACTACACACAACAGAGCGACCTGTATTAAAATAATATCTGTCTCGTTTACTTTCTCTTTAGGTAAGTAGTAAGGCGAAAAAGTGCTGTAATCGTGCGGAAGATAGCAACTTTTTTGACAGAAAAAACCTTATAGGGTAAAATTCCGATGTATAAGTAATAAAATGTGGATAAATCTTATTCCTGTTTGTAGAAAAAAATACTCCCTCTAGAACGTTTTATAGTTAGAATCCACGTGTCGAGGGTCCTTGATTCCGAAAAATCTAATCTCCTACCCGCGGGGCACACCCCTCGGTCGGGACATCAATCAATCAATCAATCAATCATTAACCATATGCCTTCCCCCGCTCCTGGATTTGGCACTTTACTCGAAAAGATAAGATGAGATAGTTATAGAGCAGGGGAGTCCAACTTGCGAGGCTTCAAGGGCCACACTAAAACCTTTAATATAGTGGCGGGCCATATTTTCATTACTCGGGCGATCCACACGTAACCGCTTAATGTCGATCTCGGCAGTTTGCCCGGCTGCTCTGAAACGGGAGGGGACATGCGTGAAATGAGGCCGTACCATGCAAAACGCGGTGAAACATATTGGAATGGTTTTGAATTAATGAACTTACTAGCCAAAATCCTTAAATCTTAATATCCTTGAATCCTTAAATCTATTTTTACATTAAGGGGCTGTTGACACCGACAGGGGGTGTACGCTAGGCGCACAGTGTTCTCGCCCGACATAGATGCAACGGACACTCACATTTGACTAATAACTTTTCGCGGCCCACAATAAATGGCACCGCGGGCCTCCAGTTGGACAACCCTGTTCTACAGGGTTCTGCAGAACATCTTCTCTGTCATGCACTTGCATAGTGACATCTTATCTGTTATTTCCATTTGATGATTGATTGTTAGTGATTCTGGGCGCGACAACTAATAAGGTTTTTAGTCCCGTAGTGCATGCTTTTATCTCCGGAAGTAGCGATGATCTACCTCCACTGAATGGCAAAATCCGGCACCGATCTATGACAGGCTTGCGAAGTTTTCCCCAACCATGAAACGGTTAGGGTTCTCAGCAGAATTACAGTCTACAGTCTAGATAAGCGATTGGTACATTTATATTTGCTCGTCCTACAATTATTTTGTACAAGACTTGTAAAACAGACGGCGGGTCCTGGCAAAAACACGAAGCAAATCTGTTTCATTCTAACAGCCGTGTTTCCTTGACGTGCGTGTTTTCTCAGAAGCTGTCAACATGACACTCATAAGTTTGTTTCCAGGCTGTACTACGCTGGCGGCGAACTTCGGCCCTGGTATAGGTCGTGGCCACCGCCTGAATCGTTGACAGTAGTCGACTGTTTTGCGCCAACAGCGGACGACAGCAAAAGACTAAATAAAACTTGGAACATTTACTTCGCACCGGTGCTGTTCTTCTTTCTATGAGAAGAGTTATTCTGGGAGCGGGGCATGGATTCGCGACGCCCCGTGCTGACGTCAGCTTTCAGGTATGCCACGTGGCCCATAGGACGCGGCCAACACCGACCGCCCAAAGGGCCTATAGGACGGAATGCCGCTCCAAGTGCCAAGTCCCGTGATATTTTGTTTACAGCTGTTTTTCTATTTTCACAATTTTTATCATTGTTTCTTTCAGCCACCGTCTTCCATCTGCAGTTTATAGTCACTTTGTGATAGGTTGGTCTTGTTACATTGTTTGGTGGTAAAGTGGTTAATGATCACTAAAGTCCCTTCCTGTTAAACTTTCCTAACGTTGATAGCAAGTAGTTTAGGGCATTAAATTTTGAAATATAAAACTTTTAAAAACGGACACTCAAATTGTGCACAATTTGAATACATTATAATTGTTAAGAATTGATCAAATACTGATAGAGAAATATTTTTCGATAAAATATGCCGACGAAGTCCAACACTAGCAAGTATTCCAGCAAGGCCGGCGTTGTTAGCCGAATTTCTTTACTGTTTCGTGTAGTCACGGAAGTTAAGCAACGCGAGACAGCAAAGATTCCTGGGTGGGTGCCCGCCTGGGAACCGCAGTGACGTGACGAGACAATAAGAAAAACTAGTGGTGCTACAGAGTGGCACAAACTTTCTCGTAGTAAAGGTTTCTAACTTCCTTGGTGTGAACTGGCTTTACTGGGCATCCTCATACCAGTAGTCAACTATCGCCACCCGAAGTATATTTTTTTGATAGTTTCTCAATTTTTCGGTTTTCCAATGGACCGAACTATTCCTTTAAGAATATTAAAGAAGAGTAAAATCTTGCATAAATGGGAAATCATTGGGGCATCATTTGGAGAAACATTTGGCAAACATTTGGAGAAAAAAATTAAATTTTGTGGGCTTATAGCGCGTAGCGACATGTTTCCTAATCCAACGGCGTGTCAATCATGCAAATGGATGAATAGAAGCGTCGTAAAGTGGAATTTGGGGAAACATCTTGCCCCCCTCCCTCTTTCACCCGTTGACGGCACGGTCAGCCCCGGCAGCCGGGCAGTCGGGCAGGGACGCCCGGCAGAGGAGGCCAAACTTGCGAGACCAAGAAGTCTGCTTATGCTTTTGTCACTTTGCATCTCAATATATTTTTCCTCCGCATATCAAACTAGTGATGCTGTAACAAAAGCAAATGGTTTCGTATCATCTGTAATAGTAGTATAAAACTATTTATATAGTTTACATATTTTCGAATATCGTCATAACATTGTATGAATCATTACTCAAAATATAGATTCCGATATGGAACTGATTTCAAAAATAAAATTGAACTAATTGTGTAAGTATGACCAATATTCCATCACCTCACATCTTATTGTACATACGAGTATTTTACTTGTAAGATCTTCTATCATTCCACCACCGGAAAGCATGAGCAGATATTACACACGATAACTTTTAGCCTACGACATATAAAACTATCGATTGGACTATCGATTTTTGATCCCAAAACGGCCTTTGTCTCCTTTGTAACAAAATTGTATCAAAACGCGCTGCAATTTTTTTCAAATGTCCAAGGGGTTTCATGTTAAATGTTCCCCAAATTAAAATTTCTGTTTCAAATCAAGGGGATGCGTCATTAGCCAGATCGATGGAGAAATATTAAGTTTAGTGGAAATTCTCCTTACGGTTTAGCCACGAGTGTTGTTCACAGGCAGACGGCCAGACGTTTTGCCAACAATCAATTTTTCGGTATCAAGGACCCAAAAAACATCAATTCTGGCTATATGACGTGTTAAAGAATTTTTTTCTAAATTTATCAACTGGATTTATCCACGTTTTCGTTACCAGGGCTCGGTAATAAGAGTCTTTCTGCCGAAAATTGGCCTTTTGCCCACACGGCATTTCATAACTTTCTCTCTACTGTGTATGCGGTAGCGTGAAAGAAATATGATATGATTCATTCCTTTTTATTTAATATATAGATTTTTCAAAATGAATAAAATTGCGTAATGTAACCTAAGAATATCAAATACTACTGGGTATATTCCAAGTAAAATGAAAATAATTTTGTTAAAACAAAATGTAGAACATTTATGAGAGCAATTATCAACGAAGGGAACGAAAATATCAATAAAATGTACCGGACTCTTTAAGAATTAATTTTTGATCGTGCATTACAATTAGAAATCATAATTCTGATGTGGTATGAGCATTTCAATTGGAATTTATAATTCATTTCTTCAGCGAAACTTTGAATCCTTTATCTCAAACCTTCATTTTTCGACCTGAACCAGTATGGCAGCCCATGAATGATCCGTGAGTGTGCAGCGGGCGCATGGTCGACTCCCGCTGGGGTCGGCTTCAGCCCGGCCTCATCTTGGGCTTCCCGTCATTAGCGGGAATGGCGCAATCGCAGTCTGGCGCTGTCGAGATTGCAGCCTCCGAGCTGTGGGCGGACAGTAGCCGCTCGCGCGGCGCATTTCCTGGCGGCGACAGCAGCTCTCAAGAAAGCGCTGTCCCCTTTGACACAATTTCACTGCATGGCTAACTTAACATTAAATAAAATTGGAGGATCTATCACGGGAAATTCATGATTTGAAAAATGAATGCAGTATTTTTAACGATTTATCCGTTGTATACTATAACGGTTTATCTGCTGCAATAATTCAATCGTTTAAAGATAGATTACTGAATAGAGCTTTCAAACAATACTTATTTTGAGAATTCGGAAGCTGTGGGACGAGTGCCAGAGAACAGTATCATCACAAGTTTTGTTTTTGCGAAGTATCTCGAGACACTACAGCTGGATGGGCACCAACAAACACACCCTTTAGCCTTCCTCGGTTCCGAGGACATGCGCACGAGAAGAATGCGAAAGGCACGGCGCATCGTCCGGGACAGTTACGTCTTTTGAAGTAAACAAACTTGAAGTGAAAAACTGGCGAAATTTAGAATCAAAAAGACAAAAATAAAAGAGGGTGGGGTATTTCGAGTGAGGCGGAGCAGCGCCCTTGAGTGACATCCTTGGGCGACGGGTTCCCCGCGCAGCACGTGCGCGTGGGTGCGTGGAGGCGTGCGCCCGTGACCCAGGCCCAGTTGGCGGTGCCTCGGCGCCAGAGATAGCGCCTCCGATTCGCGCTGCCCGCCGCTGCACGGTGCGCCGTGCCGCTGCCACCCCGGCCTCCGCCATGTCGCTCCGGACCCTTTTATCTCCACGTGCACATGATCTCTCAGCCCCCTCGTCATATGTAGCTCAGTGTTAGATGTAAATTAGATTACGTTAGACTGTAAGCCTATAACTACAAATGGGTAGTTAAGACTAAACTCCACTTTATAAATCCATCCACAGTATGAAATAATAAATAGATAATATATAAATAAATAAACAAATAAATAAATAAAGTAACATACATGAGTGGCCCAGCCGGCTTAAGTTACTTATTTGGGATTAATTAATTGTGGGGGAGGCTGCCATTGGCCGCAGTTCCGAATCCATCTTCTGGATTCAGGCTTCCTATGCAGCCTACCTGCAGCGGGAGTATTCGTGCAGGTGCCTCGAGGGCCTCCTAGTCGGTGGTCAGGAGTACTTCAAATCTCGCCTGGGCGGGAAATTGCTGCAGGTATTTAATTTTCCCAGAACCTGCAGTGAAGATACGAGCATCCTTTGCCTCGGCCGAAGTTGCACAGGAAATGTCACCAATCATGAAAGTCACAGATGTTCATATATATATGAATGATGAAAAATGAAATATATGAATATGTATGAAATATATATGAATTATGAAAAATGAATAATTATATATAATTATATTTAATTATAATTATATACGTATATATTATTCATTTTTTCATTCCAGGGCCCAGCAATGAGAGATATGTCGACAATTCGCCGTTTTTATCCTGCAGCATTATAGTACTTTCTCTATGGTGCTTAAGCAGTAGCGAGTAAGTAAAAAAATAGCAAACGCAGAAATTCGAGTGTAATTATAACGCATGTAATAATTATTTGAAATTAGAATAGTGGAAATATAAAATGTCGAATCAATTTGCTTACTCTCTGTTTAAATATACTCCCCAAAAAATTGTGTGAATATATTAACTGAGATATTATTACATAATATTAAGTGAATTACTGATAATTGTTTTGTCTGAAGTACAATATTATTCACGGAAAGAAATCGTATTAATGAAAAAATATTCAGAAAAGATATTGGAATTTTTAAAAAATAAGCATCTACTTATAGCTCATTCAGCACGACAATGAAAGTAGGTCACTCTTGCCTTCTGATATGAATTGTCATTAATCTATGAAGTGGGAATGACAACAAGATCGGTTACTACGTGGATGAAATTACTAAAGGGAAAAGATACTGAAATTATGATTCAAAATTTGTTTACGGAGTACATCAAACTGTGAGTTAAAAAATTATTCACTATATGAAACCGACTTATAAGACTTTCGGAACATTTGGATTACGAATCAATTAATAACTATTGGGAAAACAAGACATACCGAAACTTTTCCTCGTCTTAATTACTTTGTCATTACTTAATAAATGCTCATATTTTTTAAAAGTCAGATCATTTACATGTCTAAAATTGAATGGGTGAAAATCAGAACGGTTTAAGTGACTTTTATAAATTCAGAGAAATCTGTTTATTTAAGTCAATATAACAGTAAAGTCGTGATGTTTTGTTTCGTCATTAACACCACGGCATTTCATTTGTTCATTAAAACCACGAAAATACAATGCCTCTGACATATAGCATAGAATAAACAATTTTATTTGCAGAATTTATAAAATGGCACTAATAGCGTTCTAATTTTCACCCATTCAATTGAGGAACACTTTACATTAAGAAAGATATCTACGAATTTAATCTATGGTTTAAAAATGTAAAGCAGTTTGAAACAATTTTGAACTATTGGAAATTTCAAAATTTCAGGGGTTTAATGAAAATACTAGCAATACTATATTTATGAAGAGAGTAGACTCTTTTATCTAGAAAAAAAAACAAAAAAAAACGAAATATTTAAAACCATTGTTCAGAATATTTTGAAAATATCACCAGGGGATCATGGAATATGCCGAACAAAATCAATATATCTTAACGATTTTTGGAACTGCACAACTACATACAACCCCTGCCGTGTTTACGAAGTTTGAGCCCAGAAGCTTGTAATTTGATGTATAGTGAGACGTTGATTATCCGAACATCAATAACTAGAAACGTCAAATATCTGGACTCATGTTTTCTCTGAATAATTATTTTGTAACTAGGTACCGTACACTATTCCTATTTATTTTCTTTTGTACTGAATATTGAGTATGATCACCAATATGATTGACAGTGATAAAATATTAACGAGATACTGTTCTATAGTCAATCATCTGACTTCAGTGAACTTTGTCAAATTCTACAATTAATGCCTAAGAAGTCGGAATGTTTATTAGTAGATGAAAAACGCTTTTCACCACTTTTAAATGCAAGAGAACTAACGGTACATACATCATTTTATGTACACTTGTCATTTTTATGTTCGGTTATCCGAATTATTGAATATCTGAACTAATCATGGCCCCAATTACTTCGGATAATCAATATCCAACTGTAGTTATGCGAGACGCGTACTTTCATCCTTCATCCGCCATGCATACATCGTGCATTGTTCATCCTGGTATCCCGATTTTCGGGGATAAAATTGCATACATGTCTTCGCTACCTGCACCTATGTTGATCACATTTGGAACAGCAATAATAGATCTTAATCCTAAAGTGTGCGAGCGTAGTTTCAGCTGGAAAGTAACCTTAAACACTGAATTTAGGACCGAAAATTCGAAATCGCATCGTTGAAATGATTCTGATACTTTTCCTCCCATTAGTATAGGGATGAAATGTTAAAAAAATAATTTCACTTATGAGAAAATGTAACTTACTTGTGAAATAAGTGCAATTCATCTCTCGACTCAATCCAAACAATAATTTAATCAATCGGTATTTCCTAAACGTGTGAGAGCAAGGGTGCTGAAAAACATTCATTTTCCAAAATGTTGAGTAAAGTAAATGCAAAAGGCTCTTTGACTCCGTCCAGAAGACGTTAAATCTACCGATGTGTCGCAGCCGTACTGCCAAACCAGAGGTCACAATTTTTCTTGCATCGACCCCTTTTAAAATAATCGTTTGCTTCATTGATCCCTTCATTTTTTCTAAAATATAAGCCTACAACGGATATCGACAGCCAATCGGCCCTGTGATCATCATCGTCTCCCTTTAAAATGACATCGCCATCCTGGTGGTCGATACCGACCCCTGTTCTAAATCCTATAACTTTAACCACCCTGCCAAACCTCTCGTTTTCCAGAACGTCCCCTCGCGCGTCGCCCCTGACCCGTGGCCGCGCGTAGCCTGGTGACCCGCGCCGCCCAGGCGCCGGCTCGACCGGGGGGCGGCGGTGGCCCAGGCGCAGCGCCAAGAAGGGCGCCGCCCCCCTCGGCGCATCGGGGCTGCGCTGGGCGTTGCGTGACCCCGATAACGCGCCGCAATATTTCTCCCCTTACCCCAATATACAACGTCATCCTTCTCACGGCCCTGATTCCTCTGAAGTGTTTGTCTCGTTCGGAAAATATGCAGAGGCCCTGGGCTCCACAGGTGTCAAATATAGCCCAGACCATTTTGGAAGAAACGCACTGCTTAGAGGAGCTCGTAAATCACGCGATTTAGGTCTGAGTTGTTCAGTTATCTGTTTTTTAAATTACTTCTATCTTCACTTTCATTGAGAACTCGGGTGGAATCACGGAATCATCTTACGGATCTGTACAAGGTATGACACAGTCGCTAAACAATGCCTATATGTACTACGCTGTTAGAGCGTTTATCGATGTGAAAGTTAACGGAGACGAACCATGAGTATGGATGCCTTTCGTTTGTTATATCGGTGATCCCAGAAGTGAAGAACAAATATATCTAAGTTTGGACTGAGAAGTGTCCCTTAGGAAGTGGCGCACAAATAAATGAATAAACAAATAGTAGTGCTTCCATGAACACTCTGAGATTATGTTACATTTTATCGTCTTTTCACATTCTTCCCATCTTTAGATAGACGAGTAGTGACTCTAGATGACATTATTCAAAGGTAGATGAAGTCGTAGGCTTCCGCGACCAGAGTCATGTGGGTGATCTGGGCTGTCCGGGTGACGC
>BOPP01000020.1:1987174-2020192 GCA_017312745.1 Gryllus bimaculatus
TGCCAAAGTGTGCTCAGGCCAGCTGCAGTTGGTTTTCCTGTCACTTCGCATGTGGTGGCACACTGCTCCCCCGGGAGGCGGAAAGCACGCTCACCGCGGCACTGCACTGGGTGTCCCATTACAGGCGCCATAAAGGGCTGGGAGGGAGACCCTGCACAGCCCAAGAATACGGGGAGCAGTAATTGTTTGGGTAATGGGTGGTGAAGATACGAGGCACAAAATAACCTCAGAGCTCGCTTGTCATAATTGACACTCAGTTTGTTAGTTACAGTATTTGAACTAACAAGAGATTAATATCAGCATGTAGATAGTATCCAGCCTCCTCTGTTCACGGTTAAATAATCAAATAATAAACGAGTAATTCAAAAAGTATCTAAACTTACTCGGATTAATGAACATCTGGAAGACATAATGTCACTTAATAATGAAAACTTGAATTTAGAGTTTTTTTCAGTTTCCATGATTGTCACTGTTCATATCAAAACTTGTATTTATCAAACACTAAATAATGTTATCGTCACTGCTCTGGTTAACGTGAAAACAGGAAAAAATATTGTCTGATAAAAGCACCTGCAAATCAAGATTTCATCTATGTCAGCGATAAGGAAGCGTTATTTCATCTATTCAATGATTCTATGAATTGGTTCGTTATCTACTCACTTCTAATATACTTGGCTCGACTTGTATTCAACATTCTTTCACTTTTGCTTCTTTCACAAACACCTGAGGATAAAATTCTCTCATGCAATCATATTTCCAGTAACTGGTAATGATTTGCTTATTACCACATTCAAGGTTGGAAAATATTTTTCTTCTTTAAGAAAGATGACCATCGTGTAATAATAATAATAATAATAATAATAATAATAATAATAATACCTACCTAGAGCGTACAAGACCTTGACGTTAGAGGCGGAGCTTGTTTGCCCCTGTGAACCTGAGAGCTATGTCGGTGGTAGCGTACCTACTAGTAGGGCCTCCCTTGCCGGAAGGTCGAAGGGGAGGGGTCAGTTGAAGAAGTACTCCAGAAGAGGACCTCAACGCCGAAAGAGGTCACCAACATCCGAAGAGGACACCAAGGTATCTTCGGCGAAGAAGATCTTTAGTGAAGACGGCGTGAGGCGCTTCGATTAGTAGATGGAACCCACAGCCGAAGTGAAGGCAACCATCTAGGGGAGTGTCCCTGACATAAAACAAGTAGGGCAGAATGCTTTACCTCGGCAGCCCCGACGTCTGCCTACTTAGCTGTGGGCTAGTAACTCACACTACGCATTCGTAATATACTCGCAATCTCCACTGTAAGCCGGATAGTCGCATACGACTAATGCATGCCAAGTACAAGATAAAAGGAATGGCGGAATTAATGAATGTAGACACATGGAACGTGACAGGTCTGGGAAGAATCGTAGATCTAGATAAACTTTTAAATGAAAGGAAAATACAAATAGCAGTAAAAACTGAGACTAAGAAGAAACTGAAAGAGAAAAAAGAATGAGATAACTATAAAATGATACATAGTGGGGTGTCAGAGGGGGTATGAGCAAAAACTGGGATGGCAATATTGATTCACAAAAGATAGAAATCAAGAATAGAGAATTATACGTATGTGAATGAAAGAATAATGACGGTAAGAATAAAAGGAGAGAGAGGTCATCTGAAGGTGATAGGGGTACCGTATATGCCCCTCAAGAGGAAAGGAAGGCAGAAACAGAAATATTATACAACCAGCTACAAAAGAAAATCGAGAATGTGAACAAGAACGACTAAATAAATAAAAATTGACTAAATTTGACTAAATAAATCTAACAAGTGATTTTAGTGAATCAATGATTTTTAGTGAAGTGAAGAAGTTTAGTGAAGCAGTGATTTTAATGCCAGAGTAGGTATTATACATATCCCAGAAATTATCGGAAATCGGAGTGAACAACCATGAACGAAAATATAAAGAGCTAAGAACATTTGCTTTCACCAATAATTTAAAAATTATATTGATAATGTTGATAGAAGAAAACTTTGGAATATTTTGGAAAAGTATGGCTACCTTAGCCATACTATAGAAACAGTTCAAAGCACGTTTAATAATTCAAAAATAATTATTAAGACAGATTGTGGAAAGACCGAAGAAATTTTAATTAACAAAGGTGTTTGACAAGGATATTCAATGTCGCCGACTCTTTTCAACATATATGTAAATTACTTATTTTTAAGATGGAAACATAATATTATCACAGGAAAAAAATTACTAAGAAAAATATTTTACAACTTTTACTTTATGCAGATGATGCTGTCATAATTCAAGAAAGTGAAAATTACAATAGGCCCTGCGCCACTTAAATTAGCTATGCAGCTCTTACAACCTAACTATATCAAAAGACAAAGTCAAAATATTAGCATTTTGAGGAAAATAATACCAAACAATGTAAACCTAGAACAAGTTTTAAATTTTAATTACTACACGCGCAACTTTCCTTGACCGATGCATTGAAGAAATGCGGATAGAGGGGGTGGGGTATAGTTACGAAATCAGTCACTAGACTTTATGAGCAATGCCAATCTCTGGAGAATCAATCATGCCTTCGCAAGTTTCTCAATAATTTACGTTCTAACTTTCACAGGAGTTCAAAGTATCACCCTGTGATGGATCTTCACCTGCTTCGGTCATTTCTTTAGATTTGTTTGGACAAAATCACGGACAGAAGTTCTCGACTTCATCAGACAATAGTTTCTAATTCGCACCAGTAAAGATGTGAATGTTTTCATCAGTGCTCGCTGCGAGCTTTTGCCTTCAACTGTTTCTTGTGCCAGAGAGGGAGAAGCAAGGTTATCGGTCAAGAAAACTAGGTTGTGGCACAGAATGGCAAAAATACATTGATAAAAAATTTGCATAATTTGAATCCACCTATATGACCATACACACAACTCTCAAAAACAAGATCTGAAAATACTCTAGAATCAAATTTTATTAAATATTAGCTCTCTCGATATTACTTTATGGCAGTGAGTGCTGGGTTCTAACGCCGTAAAAATTCAGAGCTCAGAGATGAGATTCCTTCGAAGAACAAAACAATCTTAGAAAACCAGAAAAGAAAAGAAAGAAATCAGGCGAGAATTGAATGTGAGCAGCATAAATAATATACGGGAAATGAATAGGAAGAAATGGTTACAGCGTTTAGAAAGAATGGAAGAAACAAGAATGCCAAGATTGGCATATGCTTACAAACCGAGAAGGAAAATAGATATGGGAAGACACAAGTAAATACGAAAAGATACAGTGGAGACGGAACAGGCGTAAGTCTTAACACATGAAGAGGAAGATGAAGATGTTGAAGATGGAGACGATGACGAAGATGAAGAAACTGAGCGAAGTGGATCAGTGCGTAGCGCGCTGATTTAGCAGTCGGGAGGTCCGGGTGCGATCCCGGGCCCGGACCTCTGATCGGTTTACGGGGTTTCCTTCAGACATGCAGACGAAATGTCGGGATGATTTAAAAAGCCCACAATCACGTATCATCATCCTATCACCAAATAATTCATAATTCAAGGCTTAAAACCCTTGTCTTCGGATGGGATACAGACAAAAAGCTTATCCCTACAATTACACACCGTAAAATCTCTCGAGAATAGAATATGCGCCACGGAGGAGAACGTGTTGCGTGGTCAGCATTGGCCGATACGCAGACAATAATAATAATAATAATAATAATAATAATAATAATAATAATAATTAGTATAATAATTTAACCATATGCAATTGTATTACTAGTTATTGTTATATTCTTCGCATTTTATTTAAATTTGGCGCTTAACGACAAATAAACAATTCTAAGCTGTCCTTGGCACAAATGCGGGCTACAATTGTGCATTTAAAATGTTGTTCTTGAAATACTTAGTTTTGCCAAACTGATTGTTGCGCCTGGATATGCTGACAACCTAATTGTTTCATTATAGGCCCAGACTCTGGATGCTGTTCGGAGTGCATCAGCAAAAGCTCCCAGTATTCTTGTAATTGCCTGACTATTTCGATGTCTTATCTATTATGATGATGTGTTATCAAGTCAGTGGTCAAAAACTTGCGCACGTGCGAACTTACCACCACTTGTCAATACGTATACTCAAGACTAGCGGCACGAGGAGCGAGAGTATATGTAACTGCATGGACTTTACCGTTGCTGCCATTTCGATGCACTTTGAGACTTGTTAACGTGTTAGAACGAATCGGATGGCAGGCTAACAGCCTCCAACAGTTTCCTTGCAATGTCTTTACATAACGAAGAACTAGTGCGTCCGACTGTCCGTCTGCGAACAACGCTAGATGAAGATGCTACTCGCTAAATTTTTACAACAAAACCTATGAGAGTTTGAAAATTGAAAAATCTTTGTATTTGTTCGAAAGGAGTTTGAGCAATCCATTCAACCATATTTCTTGATCTTTAAAGAATGATGATTATGGCTCTAAATGTTTTACCACATGCTATTAACTGGTTTTATAATATAAATACTACATTTTAATGATATTATCAACTTAAGAAAAGGAATGCTTATCTGCCGTCCTTGGGTGAGTGGTAATCGATCAATTGCAGGCATTCTTCTTTTCCTCTTCGAGAAAACTTGTGAGTGTAAGATTGTTGTTAGAGAAACTAATGCTATCAGTTTTTTTAAGTTCCAAACGTGGTTTTAACTACAAACATTATTCTTGAAATATTGTTGAGATGAATATCAAGGAAATGTCCAACAATCATCTGATGTTCTTATGTAATCTTTCGTAGAAAAAAATAGGTGAGTATAATTATTACTCGCGCAACGTTTCTTGGACGATGACTTTGCTTCCCCCTCTCTGGCAGAATGACATTTGAAGGCAATAGCTCGCAGCGAGCACTGATGACAACATTCCAAACACATCTCCACTGGCGCGAAATAGAAACTATTTTCTTTTGAATACGAGAACTTCTGTCCGTTATATTCTAAAAATAAAAAAAAAATAAAAATAAAAAAAGACCTAATCAGATAATGATCAGACGACACCTCGAACTCATGAGAAAGTTAGAATGTAAATTATTGAAAAAACTTGCGAAGGCATGACTGATTCTCCAGATTGGCATTGCTTTATAAAATCTAGTGGCCGATTTCGTAACTAATACCCCCACTCTACCCGCATTTCTTCAATGCATCGGTCAAGTTAGGTGCCGTTTTCAAGGTACGATTAATCGATTAATGTAGGATATCTATGTAGCATTCTTCAAAGCCACACTCCACATATATCTAAATTTCCTCGTAAGTCCTTGCTGCTCTAAATTTTAAGCTGTGCTCCAATTTTCCAAACCATATTGATTCATGTGGCTGGGATGTTTTATGCAACTTTACACAATTGTGGATGTTTAAATGCTGACATGCACATTTTTTGAAAACTGAATAACTGTTAAGTAATAAGATGAGAAGGAAAAGTTTCGGTATGCTGAGCATTCCCCCATGTCTTTATTTATTGTGTAAATCATGATTGAGCACCGTTGTTTTTATATTAATGCAATTATTACGAATTTCTAATAATGTGATCAGTGAAAAGAAAATTCTATTTTCCATCCAATCCAACTCTAGAAATTCTGAGAAAAGAACTATGCCCTTAATGTTCCCGTTTTCGCCTCAAAGTAACAATAATGTATTAATCAGAATTTTAAATCAGGCGAAAATTGGAGGGATTTGTATTTAGCTATAGAATACAGAACAGTTCTAAACAAAATATACATTCTACTACGTAGAACTAAAGAAAATAGACTACTACGCAGAACAGAGAAAGTATTGTAATACTGCAACAAAAAGTGCAGATTTTTGTACAAAAAAAACTAATAGAGAAGTACCAGTACCTAAAAGTGGATATTTCTTACTTCGTATGTAGCAAATTGTATTCTCTGATATGTATTGAAGCATTTTGAGGACCTCGAAATTACCTTTTTCTGCCAAACGTCCGTCCGTCGGTCAATGAACTATGCTGTCCTAAACCGTCCAGAGAATTTTCATCAAATTATATTTTCCTTGATCGATCTCGCATATGCTGCGTCACCTTGAATTTGAAACGGATATTTTAATGATTGGGAATACTTTACATCACGTCTCAACGAAATTTTCTGAATTTTCTCCAAAGTAGCTCAAAATGTTTCCGTTAATTGTTAGCTCTAATATATCAAACCACGCTTTTAAATAGTGGTGCTACTTTTTCGCGTTATTGGAAACAGTTAGGTAATATTTATATAGTAACAACTTTTCATTGCCAGGATCCGGCAATAAGAGATTTTGTGTCGAAAATTCGCGGTTTTATGCCGCACGATCTCAATACTTCATCTTCTTACGTTAGTAAGGCGAGAAAGTGAAATGGACCTGGGCCCTTTTCGTTGAAAACGTTTTTTCTGAAACGGAAAAGCGAAGCAGTTTTGTTACTTCGGTGGGTTAAGACGTCGTCTTGGAAGATATGTTCTCGTCCCAGCCCTAATACCTATTTTTTGGGGTTTGAAAAACTTTTATGGGTTTATCTACAGAATATTACATAACATGCAAATAATACGAGAGTGTATTGAAGATTCACTACTGTAATATAATATTTTTTAAATTGTGTTTATGACATTTTAGGGATAAACGTAACTAACAAATTACGTGTCTGGTCGGTGTCAAAACTAGCACAAACACTAGCTACGTATCGGCAAAGGTGGCTCATGGTATCTACTGATGTCAGTGCATTGCCTCTGACCTGGAGGTTCTGGGGTTCGAGCTCCGACGGTCTAAGGATTTTCAGCACTAGCTAGATAGCCGTGTCAAATTCAGCCGCTGTCTGAATGAGAATTCCTGGGCCGGTTGCACTGACTTACAGCGGCGGAATATCACCGCCACCTTCCGCGGTATAAACGCGCACTACACGTGCGGGGCTAACCACCTTAGACGATGACGCGTCTGGAATCACCAATCAGTCAACAGGCTAAGTGCTAAACATATGTTCATGGTACGTGGATGTCCCAGACGCTCAAGGCGTTTCTAATTTCCACCCGTACCTCTCTTGTCAGGGCCTCTGGAAGCGGGCATCCATTGCCTTCTCGGGTGTTGTGGTAGCCTGATACAAAACCTATTTCTGTTCTAGTAAATCGCCTACTAAATGCTGACAATTCTTGTCTGTGTTCATAAGGCTGCGGCACAATGCATCATTCCGACATAAAACTGTATGCGCAAAGTTGAAAGACGCACGTGCAACTTGGTATACGGTAGCAACCACACCGTTCCTCCTTATCGTTCAAGGATCTGACGACCTGAACTCACAATCTGACGATCACGAAAGATCAATAGGGGAAACGAATTTGTTGGAGGGAAAATTTTAAGGAATCTAGTCATGGGGTAGATGAAGTGTAATAACTACATTTTATTTTGTGGTACAAGATACAGTTCTCTTCGAAATACATAATCCCAGTCTCTAGTAACTTAAATAAACTACCAATTGTACTAATTTCCGGATATTCGATTGTAGCAAATCTCTATTGTAATAGTGTACCATTACTTTCCTCAAGGCTTCAACAAATAGGCAAACACAATTCTCGTGTTTAAAAAAAAAGCTAAAAACACACGCTCAGTGTTCTGAAGCACACCATTTGATCTTTGGAAAAAACACGATCAAGACGCACGAGATTTTATTCTGCGGGAATGCGCGCGCCTATTGCATGCGTCCTGTCTTCCCGAGAGAAAAAACGCATGCCCGAAACGCATGATGTATGTGCGCATGCATTAGGCGCATCATGTGGACGCAGCTTGAGAAGACGAGATGGCCTAGGCGCGGAGAGGCATGTGGCCGGCGAGTGGCGAGGCGTGCTTGTCTCGGAATGCGATCGAGCGAAGGCCCCCTGAGTCAGAGGGCTGAGCGCGGCCGGCGCGGCGTGGGGCGGCGGCCCGCGTGGCGCACCCCGGCGGGGCCCCGCGGCGACGCAACGCGCCGCGACGCGCCGAGCGCGCGGATCTAAGAACTCGTGGCTCGAGCTTCTCTCTCGCGGAAAACTGTTCGGAGTTGCATCGTACACTAAATGCAGCTAGTAAATGATAAACAATATATTTGTGAAATATAGAGAGTGGTAGTGAGCTTAAGTGCCTGCTTACTGCATTGATTTCGAAACGACTTGAAAAAATTACATAAAACTGGAATTTTTGCCCACAATTTAAAAATGGCAACCTAATAATAAAGTATTGTTGAAATCCTTTTTCTTTCTAGTAGACATCAAAATGTTTAGTCCCTCGAATTCCTGGTTTTAATGTTGCTCCGCATGACAGGTTCAATATCAATTGGCCAATTTGTTACCCCACTTGCAGCAACACTTCGCCAAGTGTTCACTGTAAATCAACCAGAATACTTTGATTACTTAAGAAATAAAGCACAACCCTTCCACTATAAAGTTTAAGAATTATATCAGTCGTATCAGCTGATCATATATTAGATCGATATTTCTCGCAAATGAGTACTCGTTCAAGTGACCAGTTGAGGACGCACTATTCCCTGGTACTACTGTACAACACTTAGTACCCCTTACTGATATTTGATATCTGGTCATATTTACCTACACAATGCAACTGTTACTTAAAATATTAGATGCACCTATTATTATATTGAAGAAAAACATTTCAAAAAATAAACTTTCCTGCCAAGCATTGTTGTGTTTTATTTAGATATGGCTTGATTTTGCTACAATGAGACAGTATTACTGCATGGAAGTTATCTCCGAAGACAAGTTGCTGAGAGCTGACAAAATTGTTAGTTTCCATATAATTTTTCAGATAAAGAAAAATATGAAATTGTTGTATTGTTCATTTCATTTTGATATTCAATGTTAATATTATTTTCTTAAAAAAAAGTAGAGAAAATAGTTAATTTATTAGAATTAAATGAGCAAAAGAATGCTTATAAAATTATCTCGGAAGAAAACAATGAATGTTAGATATATGACCTCTCAATTGATCTGGAGGATGCAGGCCGATTTAAGAGCCTCTGAAGTCTCTCATTTCTTAAGGAACGCGAAAGGAATGTTCGAGATCAAGGGAAAGGTAGAAAATGATTTTATGAATGATTTGAAGATTCACATTTATAATTCTCCACGTACTGATATTTTCATTCTTTTCACACATATGGAATAATGGTAAACGAAAACCATTAATATTGGAAATAGCAACCACATATTAAGTACTATTAATTGGTTGATCAATACAATACTAATATTAATAATTATTATAGCAATAACAAGAAAATGTTGCAGACAAATTTAGAGTAAATCATAAGATAGTCTGAATGAGTCTGACTAAAAGTGACATGATTATCTTTTTTCCTCTCAGAAAAAAGATAAGAGAGAATTGATGCGAAAATGGGAGACAACATTCATGAGAAAGTGCCAATACGTTTCAGATATCTATTATGTATGTGAGTGAAATTTAGTTTGAAATATCTTCCATTTTCATGTATGACACGGTAAAATGGAGCATTGGCTCTTCAAATCTTTGGAGAACTCACTGTTCGTCAATGTTATATTCGAGGCCTATCAATGGAGGGATAGGTCTTGGATCTCCCATAATGTAGGGATAGGCCTCTGCTCTCCCTTAATGGAGGGATAGGTCTCGGAGGGAATGGTCTCCGATATCTCTGTTCTGGCAGACAAACCTTACAATATCCATATCAAATCACTTATTCTGCGATTGCTTTTGCAAGTCTTGTTCATAAATTAAATTGTTTACTTTTAGATCTGTTAATTTAATTCCTTATATTTATCAGATCATATTTTCATAAACGTTTTATACTCGTAAAACAAAGAGATATTAAACTTAACCTTCGTGCGCCCTAACTACTACTACTGTAAATCAATATCCAAGTCTTCGAATATTTATATTGCAGATTCTTCGCGAACAACTGACCCCTTACCTTACACCATGGAACTGACAATGGAATCATTAAAACCATGGGATCATGGAACTTTTATATCACTAGACGCGAATACTGGTCATTAGTTTCTACGATTTCATACTATTACCATATAGGTTCTCGAATGCAGACCCTTACATCACAAAACGGTCGGTCGCTTACATCACATACGGAACTTCACGTCAGTCAGTGGGACCCGCCTCTTGGCCACGCGTCCCACTGTGGCCGGGGACGGGCCAAGCCGGCGGGGTGGAATGCTTCGCGATGGTGCGCTTCCGCCGGAGCGCAGCGGCGGCTCCCCTGCGCCCACGGCCCGCCCCGCAACGCCCCGCGCCGCCCCCGCCGCCCCCGCAGGCTGGCAATGCGCCACGGAGGCTCGCCACTGCTACGGCGCAGCACACACCTCCAGCGGAACTCGGCGAGGTGGACGCCCAGCGCCGTCAGCCACGCGCCGGCGACGGCTCAAACGCGGCTTCTGATTGCCTCGCCTCAAACAAGGTCGGATGCAGAAACAACCGGTTTGATTGAGCCAGCGAAAACATTCGAGATGAATCACTGCTTTGGAACTGAGAGATCCTTTATTCACGAGGGGTTAACTGATAAGAAGGCGTCAATTACCCAACGCCTTTTCCATGCACATAACTCTTACGTAATATTGCTTCCCGCAGATATGGAATATTTTATTGGCCAAGAGAATATAGTCTAGTGAAAGAGATCATTTGTGAACCCCAAAATTGCTTCTTTAATTAAGATTAATATACTTGAACCCTTTATTTTTGCCCTTTTAAAAAGGCTTGTTATCAAAACTCGTGTAGATTGATATGCGCTTCGGATTGAAAATAGCTTTGATTAACTGTGATCGTAAAAATGTTTATGCCAATCTAATTTAAGAACTCACATGAAGAAAACACCACTGTCTGAGATTGCTTAGGGTAACTACGACGAATTCAGTCTCTGTCTGAAAGAAAATTCTAGCATCCGGCTGCTCTGATCGGTCGTTTTCCGTGGTTTCTCCTGTCAATGACAGGCGCATGCTGGAGCAGTATCTTAACAAACGGTACATGAATCGTGCGCGGTCTTTCCATCCTCATCCTTGTCCCCTCCTCTCCCCTTGCACACACACACACACACACACACACACACTTATGTGCACTACGCTAGCTGTGTTGGGTGCTATAGAGCATGTACCGCTGGGCCGGTACTAGAGGAGATACCCGAAGAGGAAAATTGCAGGTCGATGTGTAGGTGGGCGCCGGATGTCGCGTTCTAGTGGGGAAGGTAGAACGCCACCTCCGCACTGACGGGGCTAATGACGGTAGCATTTGACGTGCCCGGAAACACGAAATAATCAGTCAACAGGAAAAACGTCATTTCTATGAAAATCGGCCCTCGCTCGTTTCGCATGCTGAGCGTGTGAGACATGCTGCCCCCGCGGCCCCGTTTTAGGCCTTGCCCCAGCCGCCGCGCCGCGCGCGGGCGAGACGCGGTTCACTGCGCGCGTGTTTGTCGTAGCGCGTGTTCGCGACCGCGAAAGCGTGAATCACGCGCTCTCCGACAACACAGGAACCAAGCGCTGAGCCCTGCGCTGCGTGAGTCACAGTCAGCCCACCATCCTACGAGGAACTGGGGTTCAGCCGAATTCTACTAGCTACCTGTGAGAAGGCGACACAAGTTCTCGTATATCGAGATCCTAGTCTAATTAAAGATATCGGGTAAGCAAGTGCAGGAATAGCCTCCGAATATACAGAGGTCTTGGCGATGTTCCAACGCCATTTGCAAACATGAGCATGAGTTGTTTTCGTGAGGTGATGAGTAGGAAATGATGTTTCTTTGTCGTACAAAGACGCTATAAGCCGATTCAGATGGTCGAGATCGTCAAGGCAGTTGTGCCGTAGCGATCTCGGACTGAAGGATGACGGGTTTGAGTCCCGCTTCGGGCATGGTTGTATTTGTGTTCGTCCTCTCACCCTTATCATTCCCATATCATGTCATCTTCACAGTTACTATACCGATAAATGCAATATTGGACTATATTGGCTAATGATCTGAATGTACATGCGACCTTAAATAACAAAAAACGACGCTATAAAACATGTTGAGTATCCGCTCTGTCCGTTACACTTCTAGTTATATACCCGCTCTGCTCAGGGCTTTTTTTAAGGGTTTTAGAGACTTTTCCCTTTAATTTCCATTTTGCATCTATATTATTTTGTATAAAATACATTAGTAATAGTATTATCCTTTACAATATCAAACAACATAAATTGAACTCATACCAAGTATGAAATGATATATCCAGTAGGTACGGCTACATTTGTAAGCCTTCTTCACTCCCAGTATCATGTGGAAGCTTCAAAATCTTCTATGCACCACTGTATGCACCACTAAATGATAATTTAATTTATAATTAGCAATAGTCAACAAACTGTTTTGAATATTCAAATACTGTCATTTGTAATTAATCAATAAGTAACACTTTTACTGAAATAACGAACAATAGTTTTACTCAATTTAATATATTCGCTTTCGAAATGATTGATGTAATTTTTTATCATTATTTTTACAAAACAGGAAATAAAATGTTAACCTACAAACTTTACTCCAGCGAACTATAAGGGAAGAAACACTGGGGATAACAATTAATATGATGTTGTAGTACGTATATGTTCTTGAAGGTTTCTTTCTGTCTTTTTTTTTCTTCTGTGATATGCGAAGAGTAGGAGCTATCTGCTTAAAAGAAGAGAGTACAAAGGGACGATTACGAATAGGCGCAAAATAAAAGACGTTCACGTTTGTCATTGGTTTTATTGATCGTATGAATGCGATCGGATCTGATCGTAGTACTGGATCGCGATCGATCAGATCGCAGTATTGTATTTGTGCCTCATTTTTAGATATTCTGAGATTTTTGTTTTCTAAATTCACAGACGTACGCGTTTTGAGGGGAAAAATAAAATAATACATTAATTCGAGGTATTAAAGAGTATGTAGAATATCGGTTTTATCTTTTAAATTACGTAACATGTATTACATTCGAAAAATATTCAAAAGACCAGATTATGTCAAAATGTTTAAATTATGGCCATCCGACAGTAAATTAACAATAATTAAAATTTATTATGATGTTCAATCATGATAATGAGTTTTTCCCCACAGAACTACGTCACAGATATTCAAATTTAGCTAAAGCGGGAAGGAAATCTTTGAGTTACGGCTTTCAGCAGCATTGTCTCCCACGTCACCAGCAGGCCAGTCTGGTCGGCTGCTGGCTGGCTTATCCGCAGTTTCGCAATGGATAATTATATTTAAATTGTTTTGACGCACTGGAACTACCTGAATATTGTGATAGAAAAGGTAGGCGATTGCGTAAGAATGTCTTGATTGCGCGTAATGGGAAATAAATAATCCTAATGTCCAAATGAATGTACTAATGGCAAAATAAATGTAGCAACTGAATATGTCTTTTAGAAGGCCAAGGAAAAACCAAACACTTACAAAATAAAAACTTTTACTTACTTTTGTTACCTCAAGTTCATTTATTAGTCCAATTTATTTTCTACTAACTGAAGTAACCTGCGTTGCCTGGATATTTATTATTCACAACCATCTATAACAGAGGAAAAGGCAATGAATTCTATCCCCACCCACCCTACCTTGCCCTTCCCCTCTCTGACACATCTGCCGTGCACTGATATTTCCTCGCCCAGCTATACCCACCCTGCCCCGTCCCACTCACCGTCACTCACTTCATTCTGCCTGCCCTGTTTTTCGGATGGGACATCTCCATTAACAATAATCAATTAAAAACTGACCGAGTCGCTAAGAAATCACAGGGGCTTCGGGTGCTATTGAACGGCATACTGCCGTACAATTAGGAAGTTTTCGCGTCGCACAATTCGCGTGCGTTTGGTTAGGCCGCGGTCGCGCCGTGGGATGGCGCCCTTAGGAGACGGTACGTTGGAGAGAGTTTGAGATTAAGGAAATTGGATAATATAGCGTAACCAGGTAGGCTTCGTTAAATTGATTTCGATTGGCGGCTCTGTTTATTTTGTGTGGCTGCTCGGGACTAAACATTACAATTAATGCGTTTTAAGTTTCAATCCGGCCAATAGAGTTTTATGAGATGTCACGGGCACCTAAAATCACCCAGACCAGTCACAGGCGCCTAAAAAGTTCCCATGTGTATTTTCCCTTTCGTTTTACCACACATAACGTTCGACTGTTTTGGAATATAAATAAATATTATTTCCAAGACGGAAACTACAGTAATCAATATATCGTCTGAAATAACCCACCAAGAAATACGATTTGCTATTTTTAATATTATACTCATACTATTTAATCGATTTATGACTTTTAATCGTAAACATACTAATCGAATTCCACTTGAGGTTTGAAAATTCTCAGATATGTTCATTTTAGAGGGATTTATCAGATACTGTCCTGTCCAGATACCTGATCAGATCAGGTCCATTTTTCATTGTTTACTCCTTTTTTCTTCATTAATACTAGAAACGTTTTTCAATTTATTAAACAATCTATGTTGTGAAACATAGATTTCTTAAATTGGTCACAGAAGTTTTTTTTATTAATGTGAAAGTTCAATTTCGCCCAGCCATTTTGAAGAGGTGTCCCTGGCTTTGGATTTTTACCGCGGTTAGCGAGAAATTAGGATACCTCCTCTAAACCCTACGCGCGCGTGTTCGATCCCGACAGAGGCACATAGACTTTCGGAAGGCAGAAAGTCCCCCAATGACAAAGTCACGCTTGTCGCGCGTAAAAGAACGGTGGCAGGCGCCCTGCCAAATAAAATCCCTCCGGTAATTTCCCGTCCTACCGAGATCTCGTTTTCCCAACCAGATCGGATATACATAACTGAGACCGACTTCTGGAGGAGAAAGTGAGACTCAAAACCCAGACGCACCACTAGGCGCTTACGAACGGAAAAGATCTAGTGTTCGAGTATACCTTCATACTTGTATATTGGATATTTTTACCCAAATTTGTTAGTTCTGGATATTTTCTTAAAATTTTGTTTTTGTGTCCATGGTTTATTAACTGTATTATTTATTTTTTCGTTTACTTATTTATTCTTATTTATTTTTTCGTTTACTTTACTAAATAGGCTCATTAATTCCATGAAAAATCGTTGATTATCTCTATGTTAATAGCACATGTGCAATTAAAATTCAACCGTGCAAATAAAACTACACACCTGCCAATCAGAATTCAAAAAACGAGCTAGATTGTTTAATTAAGAAACTGTAACACAGACGCAGCCAAAGTATTTGCAGGCGAACATGAAATATGAACAAAAAAGTACAACGCAGATTACGTACTAACAACTATATACCGACAACTACATGCCAGTTGAGTTAACCAGCTCTAAAAAGTACGCTATAGCAAAATTGCGACAGAAGTGACTGTTTTTTTTTCCAGTGTTTGCACATGTTGTATTCTCTCTCATACCTGCCTTTACGTTTCGTTGGAAGTAATGTTTTCAGACTTTGTCAGCATCTTCTAATATTTTATCAACAATATGTTCAATAACTCTCATTTGCAAATATTTCGTGGAAATCAAAAAAATCAAAGGCCCAGCATTTTGCTGGACTTTCTGATCCTTTTGAAATCAATTCTACGACATGAAATGTAAGATTCGGATGGTTAAAATGTGCTTCTATTAATGAAAATTTAAATTAGTATTAAATGGAAACGAAAAAGTATTGAATGTAACATGTGGTTAAAGGAAAGTACAATTGCACTCGTGGTATATAAGGAAACTCGCTCCTATCGTCGCTCGTTTTCGTGAGCATCCTCTCATGCAATTATCCCCCTTCCTACATTCGTTTAGTTAATACTTATAATTTTATTGTTTTATATATATTGTTGATCTGTAATATAATTTTGCAGTATTTAAATTCGCCACCAGGTTTGTTTAGTTACCCGGGGGGTGTGCCGCAGAGGACAGCGCAACGCACACACCAACAGCCGTCACACGTGCGTTTTCCTATTCTTCATAACACGAGCTAACTTCTCAAAAGTTTAGCTTTGAGCTTATGATACGTGGTGTCTCTTGTTACACCTGCCCTATAAGCGCACTTAGTAACGACGTGGTATCGCAGAAAACCCAGTGGTGGACGATCGATTCGCCCCTCCTCCGGAGCGGACGACCAAGCTTCTTGGGGACGCCTATGCGCCGGACAGGACGGCCGATTGCAGTGGGGCGGAGAGGCTGACGAGGTTTACGCGCGGAAGCGAGCGCGCAGCGCACGCAAATCGGTCAGTGACCGCGCCTCGCCCCGCCGCGTTGCATCGCCCCTCGCGAAGGTCCGGTGATCAATGCAGCTGAGGAGGGAAACGCTTTTCGCTTTCTTGGCGCGCGCTGCTGTGCATGCGTTAGGACTTCATATTTAGTGGCCGAACTTGACTGTCTTCCGCATTTTCGAAAACAAGTTAGTTACTTTCTCTGGCTCATAATTGATAGGTTAATTTACCTTTTCCAGAACCAATGCTTTTCTTGATTTAAAAACTCAAGAAAAGAAAGGGAATTTATTAAATCTCAGCGCTACTTGCTGTAGTTAATATAAACTTACTACTAACGTATCCTGTGTACTGTATAGAGAGAAAAAGTATTGGAGGTTTCATCTCCATAGTACGATTTCGACTTGGACGTAAAACCTCCCTTAAGGTTTTTTTAAGCTATAATTCTGACTTCGGAGGTCATTAAGATACTCGTATTAAATTTGTGTGTATTTACATGAAGGTGACGTTTTCAAAGTTATCTGGAAAATGGCAAAATGTTGTTGTTGACATTTTTTGCTTGAATAAAATAATGTGCATTTGCAAGTATGTTAAATTTCCTTTTTTCATTGAAAATTATAAATCAGTCTAATATTTAGAACTCTGAAGGTTGTCGTTTAGACGTCTGAGCTTCTACTGAGTCAAATTTCGTAATTTTTGTTTTAAATGATAGGTAGTTGGCCCAGAGGTTTATCTAACACCCGGAGATAAAAGACCTTGTAACAAGCAATGACTCAGTAATTATTTAGGCCGATTGCTTACACGGCATCTTGCACTGCGTTCCAGTAGTGTTCTTGGATTCAAATTTGTAATATTGCTAACCTTGAAATTTTTAACATTTAATTTTATTTATTTATGTTCATCTTTCAAATATTTATAGTTAAAATGACGGGAAGGGATTGTGGAACTTCAGAAAACGTGCGCAGATAATCATTTCTCTCCTACGTCACATACAGTTTTTACTGTTTTTTGATTGAATAAATCTAAATCTAAATCTAAACTTATTAAATGAATAATTACCATCGGTTACAGTTTACTGAAACCGTCTTCAGAAAAAAAAATAGTGTAGCTACAATAGTATACACTTCCAACAGCTCGCATTACCTCCAACTGCTCCCCTATAGTATATTACTATATAACCCTGCAAAAGAGTTTTCATCAAGCAACATTTTTTCAGCTCCGAGACCCGAGCCTCTATCCTCATAGTTAATTTATCACTCAACACTTTCCCACAGAAGCGCCGGATGAACCGAATTCGAGCAGATGCTCATGTAATAAGGCCTCAACAATAAAAATATCATTTAATAATAATATATTATTATTATTATTATTATTATTATTAAACATATTTAATAAGCTCTGAGCAAAATTTGCCTTCCATAATTAAATGAAAACACGTTTAGCTTGCTATAAAATACCTCGCTCTACCTAACAGGAGAAATTGAATGTAAATAAATTTTAGATGCCTACTTGTAAATCTTCAACAACTAACGCGTAAATTGACGAACACACATCAATTGAAAATTTTTAGAATTACATTACTTCTGATTTCCGGCAAAACACATAGGTCCACCGTTATTCAGTAGAAATACGACACTGTCCTCGTAAAACAATTGAGCAGAACAAATTACTTACGGATTCTCTACAAATTACTCTGGAAATCTCAAACATCTTGAGTAGAAGTGGCACTGTTGTAAGATAGAGAAACAAAAATGTTCTCACATTTATTAACTTGAGCAAATTAAAAATAATGGAATACATTACGTACTATTAAATGAACGTGTTTGTTATTCATAATCCAAATTTATTAACTGTGGTAAATGAAGAAAAACACCAAATGTTTCAGAAATGTACCATTTTTGCACATATTTCAAATTAAAATAATCTATAAGAGCATTTCAGAACATTAATAGTAAAATTTTTTTTTTTTTTAATTGTTCAAGCCCTTGACTGTCATATGTTCACTAAATATTAGAATAAAAGTTGAGAGAAATTTTTATTATATAATAATGAAATGTTTAAAAATCATTAAATCACCAAATTTGGGTTTTCAAAACAAGCAAAGTTCACACGTGCAGCCATTGCAGCTTCCAATTGAGAAAACTTCTCGCTCGCAGGGGTCGTCTCAGTATGATCATTCAGAATACTATAGTATGCTGGGTGCGTTGGAAATATTGTTCGTACAGACCCATTTCTGAGTCTTGGTAAAGACAATTTTGCTCATATCGTCTTGCACTGTACCTCATCGAAATATTCCAGAACTTGAATAATATCTTTAGGATGGATATACAATTCGCACACAAAGGCAAATATAATATATTACAATTTGTTATAAACTGAAGATAGCACACGTATTGTAGACAAAATTAGTAATGAATACATTTTTATAAAAAAAAATTAAACATCTGGTCCGAGCAAATGAACAAATATCAAACGGGCGTATAGAATAATAATGTACGTTTCGTAGGTTGTATTTTGGAAGAAACTGCTTAGATGCATCGATTTTCATTCTTTTCTTATATATTATACAAAGTCTACACGCGTACAAAACAAGAAATAAATATTTACAAAATGCAGATTTCAAAAGCAATTAAAAAATACTTTAAAACTGCTGGTTGGACGAAAATCCATACATCGCTCGCAACCATTTCCTGTTTAAAGATTATTCTTTCGGAAATTCGAAAACAAATATCAACCATTCAAGTAATTACCACGTCAGAACGACTCACTTCTCTTGAAAGGCATGTTCGTCAAAGTAAAATTGTCACATAATTTTAAAGGATATAACCAATTCAGAGGAACTGGGAATACAACGAGGACTTTACACTGCACATGCAGATTGAAATATGAAAACAAGATGGTCGGAGCTGGCCTAAGTTTGATGACGTCACGTGCCTCTTTTGAGGAGGTTCCGAGGCCTATCTCCAGAGTGTGATGTCTTATTCGCATGCTATAATAACAGCGTTTACACTGTAAACTAGATTTTAATGAAATCGAAAATTAATTGAATGAATCTGTCGTGATTTGTTCAAAGTGTCGTTTGGATGTGTCAAGAACTTCAAGAAGGTCTTGGCCGACCTCGAGCAAGCATGTGTAAGTGTGAGGTTAGAGTTAAGCGAATCAAAGACAGCGAATATTTTAAGTTCAAAGATTGCTTTTAAATGTTAATAATAGTTACGTGCATCCGTGCTGATCGAAATTTTAATTTGTGTTCCCACTAATCAAGCCATTCTCACTAGATGTTTTTTTCTTGCAAACTATTCCTGAAATAAAAATTAGTATTTTCGATTTTGACAAGGACGTAGAGTTAGTCGACATAGAAGCTTAAACGTAAGTTGTTCAACTTCATCAGTACTCATTTTCATAAATCGTTTATGAGCTGCAACATTGACTCAATTCGAAAAATACGAATTCTGAATTAGGAGCGTTATTTTATAGAATTTTATAAAAAAGCAGGGGAACTCCTATGAAATATTTTAGAAATGTTTATGTCATAAGTCATTAATATTAAGTGTGATACCTGCATTTTACCGTCAGTAAAAACTTAAGTCACGTTTATCGCAAAACATCACATCTACGTTGTGCTAGTATTGCAGTCCATGGACGTATTGGAGAGAGTATTGGGCGCTCTTGTGCGCTTCAGAGACCTTTGCACAATCGACTTGGGGAATCATTTGTCCACGAAGGCACTTAAAGCAATGAACTTTCCTAGGAAAGCACGTAACAGTTGTTACAAAACTGCTTTTTCATATTGCATAGTAAGTAACATCAATTTGTCATTGTGTTACACAATAAGCAATAAATCGTTCTGATTTACGTTGTTTCCCGTAAAACTTGTACGACTAAGTTTTTTAGTATGAGCACACGTGTATGTTTCACTAGCTCCACAATGACAAGAAGTGGATTCCTATTGGTAGCATTATCCGTTAATTTGGAAGAGCTAATAAATTGATACTGATCAGAGTGTCGCCTTGCTTTATTCTGTACATTCTACAGCGATGATAATGGTATAAAGATGAAATTTCGTCCTAAATTATCACAGATTGAGCATCATAGGCTAGGCATGACAATATTATGAGAACAGTTATTTTATAGGTGATGTTTTGATATTCAATGGTAAGTTGGGTGAACGAGTCTACGATTCATATATTAAACATCAAATAAAAAAACATAAAAATATTAAATTGTAATATCGTGAGAATGTAACACACAATACTAAAATGAAGTATAGTTTATTCAGATCACATTTCTCATCTTGTATCCTCCTCTCCTTGGTTAACACCGTCTGAAGGTGGGTGAAAAGTCTACAATCAGCCTGTAATTCCCCTTCAATCTCGGGGGAATAATAAAGAAAAGGAGACAATAAAGCATTCGAGGAACACTGGCTCCTGTCTGGCTTTTCAGAGGTGTTTATTACACCTCTCATCACCACCGGCCTCCACGATAGCTCATCAGGAGGCTTCATTAAGAGGCAGGGCCACGCAGACGGATAAGCGGAGGGTGCGCGGGGTGGCGCGCGACTAGGGGCGAGTTCGGCCGCGCTGGCTCGTAGAAGCGGATCTCGCGAGATGCTGCGGTTGCTGATGGAAACTAAGCGATGCAAGGGAGAGGAGGTAGGGGAGGGTGAGGAGAGGAGCAGGCAGAGGAGGAAGCGACAGACGGCGGAAGAAGAGGTGGCGGGTAAAGCGGAGGGGAAGGAGGCCAAAGAGGTGGTGCTGGAGGAGCAGCAGGGAAGGGTGGAGGAGGAAGCGGTGGCAGGAGCTGCGGGAGCCTATTTGCGAAGGCGGCGGGAGCGACTGTGTAGGCGGGAGATCTAAATGACGATGGCAGTGGCGCCATCGAAGTCGGGTTTGAGATGCTCGCTGGGGCGGCAGCGGGAGCCGTGGAGGTGGAGGGTGCGGGGCAGATTTCTTCGCGCGTGGCTCTTGCGAGGCCGAGGCGCTGCCCTTCATTTCACATGCTCCACTCGCCACGGCTCTCGGCGCAGCCGGCTCATCACCGCCGCGCGCAGTGGCGCGGAAACTACTCCAAGCCAAGGCGCCACCCGCGCCGCTCCGGCCCCGCCCACTCGCCCGCCCTTCGCTACTGCTCCCCTCCCAAGGTTTATGTGTCCTTCTCTAGCTGTATTTTTGTCTTACTTTCCTCCTAATTACCTTTTAATATCCCTTCGCCTTTACTACAACTTTTTTTTAATCAACACTGGTTTTTATCTTACCATTTACTCTATAATTTCTCTTATTATATTTATTTTGTATTTAATACTTTCTTTTTTACTTTTCTCTTCTCTTTAATCAGCATCCCAATTATTTATGCTTTTGTCTTTTCTTTTGAAATTTTTTCGTTTTCTTTTTTTGTTTACAATTATTTCTGATTTTAAATTAACAAATTATGTATATATATATATATATAATTATTTATAATTTTAATCGTCGTATTATCGCTGTAGTTCTTATTCTTTGCTGAAAATTCCATCCACTTCAGCTTCGAACTCATCCCCTCGTCTTTACGAATAACACCAGCACAGCCACTGCCCCTGGCGCATCCGCCGCCGCCCCCGCATTCTGATGTTTGATTACTCCGCGAGGGCTCCTTATTGTTCGCGGTGCGCCGCTCTGGGTCGCTCCGAATTGCCTGAGAAATGTAAATGGGAACGCGCTGAAAATTTATTTTGACTTTCGGAGCGACCTGGAATCGGACATGCGTAGCGCGGGATCTTGAGAATTGGCAGAGCTTGCGCGTTCTTGATGCGCTTCAGTGCTTCGGAAGCCGGAGAATATTGACGTCCTTATTTTCGGTACTCCGCCCGATGATTTTTCCTGTGAGGTAGATGGGAGCGAGACGTTTGAGAAACATCGCCTTCGGCATAGAATGTAAATACCGCGAAGAAATTAACCGTGATATAAGCCACTTTTCATGACTTCGATAGCATGCAATTAGAGTTGAAGTGAACCCCGAGAATGTGCCGAGAATTTAAAACTTGAATTACGTGTGTCAACGAGGTTGAAAATCAGCGATGCTATGAATAAAATCAATTAACTCATTAATCCATTGCTCATCTCTGAACTCAGGAAATCGCATTTAATATCGCGCCTGCGATCAAATAAAAAAGAGTGTTACGTAAAATGATATCTAAATATATAAAACGTATTAGGATAATGAAGATAATAGTTTCGCGTGAGACTAGGAAGAAATGGGGAAGAGCTATTGTACGTGTAATACGCAAATTAAACGGCAATGTTCTTTCAGTTTTTATGTGTTTTTATTGTTTCAATAGAAAATCAAAACACGATGTAGTTATGAAGTTTTGTGATTAGTTTCCATTAACCTACTCGTGCATACTAATAATCCTTGATTTCTAGCATCATCATCATTCTTTAAGATGAAAACATTATAGAATACGTTTAACTTTAATTAGTGTGTATTTTATCATTGAAGCAATTGTTATACACGTATGTTTAGCCTGACAACATATCTAGTGACTTCGAGGAAACGAACTATTCACAGCAAGTCGAATTATTAATCACAAAACTGTTCATTTAATGTAAGTGAGATATTTCTAGTTGACAATGTCGATTCTCCAAAGAATAGTTTTATAACAGAAGGAAAGGATTTTCCTTTCTGCAACACACTTCCTCCTTTCTTTGCTCATATATGCCTTCATTCGTATTTTGAGCTGTGTTCTAGAAACAAAGCGACTTGTTTGCATGCAAAGGCGATCCGCTTGTTTTGATGTGAAGGGCGCCGTGAGTCAGTCCGGTCCTGGCTTTCACGAGACGCCGCCCTCGCAAACCAGACAGTGGGTCTGTGCAGTGCACAAAAGACTGCCCTTTCATCTAATGGACAGAGCAAACAATGGACCAGGAGATAAAGAAAGCTCTTTGGCCCGCGATAAAATTATAAATTTACCTCAACTAGCATTGATGAAAATTTTAGAGAAAATTTGGAAAAGAAACAGGGTATTTCTGAAATCAAAATAATATTGTTACAATAACGGAGGGTTTTAGAATGGTTTTGGTTTCTGTGTGCCATATTCTGGTATCGTATTTCTGTATTTATCAGTGTTCTTATTGCAGTTGACATAAATTCTTTTGTGAAACACGTATTACAATAACAAGAATGTTACGAGTCTTACAAGGGACCTTTCAATAGGCTCAGGTCGACATCTGTCCTGATTTTTTTTCTATTGAAAGATATTTACTATTTATATGTGCTGTGAAAAAAGTACCTACTGTCGCGGACTGAAAGTGATCGAAAAAATAAATAATTTGGTCAGTGTTGGCCGCTCTGTTTCCAGTAACGCCTTCAACAAATCTTGCTGCAGCGAGCAGTGTGACCACAAACGACTCACGTTTGTGCTGTTATTGCTCGCTATGATCTGTACTTACCGGTTATGTCTCACAGTTCGGTGGTGGAAAAACAACAATCATTTCGAGGAACATTGTAACCCGCTATAATATAATTTGTAGATTTATTTTGTTTATTAGTGAGTTGCTGGGGATTCGTCGCAATTACAACCGATAATTTTAATTGGCACAAATCTATAGAATAATTTTAGGCCAATGATTCTATACATCAATTCAAATGTACGATTACACAGTTCGATTATTGAAATTCAATTTAATATTTGCAATTTCTACAGTTATATTTAGATTTAATTTAAAGAATTTCGCAATTTCGGAACAAATCGAGCTTTATCTTAAGCACCCACTGACTATAATATTTTATAATAAGCAGCTTATTTGGCAAGGCGTCTTCAAGCGGTCTCGAAGGCAACGCATGGTTCATTGATTAAAAAATTTAAATCAATCAATCACTAGCTTCCAAATCGCTCAGAGCCTTCTTGTCGAACGAAATAATGATCGTCACAAACAATTGTGTTTTTCGGGATAATTCACCAGATGACACCAGCACAGAGTATGATTTAAAATTGGTAAGACGGCTTACCGGAGTGCATAAACGCATTCAACAAAACCCTCATACATTGATGTGCCTGATACAAAAATAATCAAAGTTTGGCAATCAATGTTAACATACTTTCATGCCACAGGAACATTTTGGATTCACATCGGATTTTTGTGGAAGAACTAGTGCCCAAAAGAATAAGTTCTATGCAGCGCGGCATTGCGAAATTGTCAAGGGCGTGGACATTGTCATTAGCTGTGTTTCGTTGCCCTGAATTGAAGCTAGAGCTCATAGGAGCTCTTGTTCCCTCGACGCACATTATCTCACTGTAGGCAGGGCTGCACAAACCCCGCGTGAGCGATGTTTTGCATCGTGGAAAGTGTGAAATTTCCTTATTTTTTCAGTAACTTTCAGTGCGAATCGGCAACTAATTTTTTCACAGTATATAGTAGTAGTGAATAGTTATCTATAGAAAAATTATGAATCAAATTTCGACCTGAGCCAATTTTCTAAGTTCCATTGTTAGTAGATCACACGAGTCTCGCCCCCATCGATTGCACGAGTTTTTGCGCAGCGTTGAGGCGGAAGGCACCATAGCCCGGCGTGTCGTGCACGTCTTCCGCGGCGTGTTGCCGGGTCGTAAACCACGGACCCCGAGGCAGCACATCGATTGCCGCAGCGCGGTTTCTCTGCGTCGCGTCGGACGCCGGAAAGCAGCCCGTTAGGCCTACTGTGGGCCCGTCGCGGGGCATTTGCAACAGCGCCGGGGCCGCGCTGAAGCAGTTAGCCTTTCGCGAGGCCGGCCGCAGGCAGCCGACTGCGGCCGGCGGCACGGACAACTGCCGTGCCGATTAGAAACCCTGAGCGTCAATTTGTCGTGCCGATTAGAAATACGTTCGTGGGCAGTAGAAGAGCTTATTACCAAAGTGACGTTTGCCTGAGATACATTTTTTCGGGAATTGAAAGTATTCACATTCATTCTAGTAGTTCAAGATACATTTCAACAGTTTTCGGATGTTTAAGACAGGATTAACACCATTTTTTAAACAATATCTCGCAGCATGACGGAGAAGCGAGAGTGATGGCAATGCTTGATTTATAACATTTTAGGTTGTGGAAACCGCAGCAAACATATTATTAAATTAATACAATTAGTTACAGATTTATTGAATCAGAATTGAATTGATGCCTTATTTTACGTGGCGAAACTCGGGCCATCAGGTCCGTTCTTCCGTCTGACCACGGTAATTTCGCTACGCCCCTTTCCCCAACTAGCGAAGAAAGAAGGTATTTCTTGGGTGACGAAACAGGCGATTTGAATTTAACTCAGAAACGTCATTTAGGCTTGGGGATCTTTAAATGCAAATAAATTTACTAAATGGGACAGCCGGCTTTACTTCCCCTCCGAAGGAAGGCGTACAAATTATTTTTTTCGCCCTCAAAAATTCCACGGCTGCGATCGGGTTTGAACCCGCCAACTTTGGTATGATACGATAACCGTTACACCACTATCGCCGCCGCCGCCAATTATACTTATTATATAACTTAATAAATATAAATCATATTAAACAATTAGCAAAATTGGTAGCCGTGGCTCTGCATGTATCTTAATATGTACATGGAAAGCCATAAAAAACAGAAACACAAAAGTGAATTATTCCCCCCAGTGGCGTAAAGAAAATTTAGCCACACGGCCTTTCAGTGCTGCGGGGAGATGCAAATGCCCCTGGCTAGGTCCAGCCGTTTCGCGCGCACGCCGAGGTGGCCTCAGGGCTCCAGTGGCGTCTTGCGCGGCGAGCGCACTCCGCTCGTCCGCGACCCCGACCGCTGGCCAATAATAACCTCGTCGGCTGCGAGCTGTTCCGCTCGTGGCACTGGATCACCACCTCGACTCCCGGAAGAAGCACAGACCGAAGCTCGAACTCATGGCAGGTGCCCAGAAAGACCTGATGGCAACGCCAAGGCTAGTCAAACACCAAAATCAGTTTAAAAAATGCTAGTGAAAAAAATCGAAGATGAATAAATTTTTGGAGTACTAAAAATATTTCGAACACTATCACTACGGCTTATTACTTGCCTCATGATTCCACATTGTTGAGCAAAACTTCATTTCGATGTTGTTATCCATTTAGACGTTATGGGTTTGGTCCACAGTTGGTGTTTGCTGAGGAAGCGTCGAAACTTTAAAATTTTACTTTTCAAGTTGGTCTGAAAAAAATTATTCTGCTAACATATAGTTCACTCTTCCTCTATTGGCGATATTCGCTTGGTTAATTTGGTCGAGTGTAGAAGCGAAGCGGTTGGTACTCGCTACAGCGCACGATTGAGAATTTGGAATCAAATGCCCGTCAGATTTGACGCAGCACATTAATCAGCGTACCACTGAGATTTTTTTACTATTTCATTTGTGAAATTGAAACCAATACTGATCACGGTATATATAAAATTCCGCAATCAGGGTAGTGTATCTAAAAAGTTAACACTTCTATCCAATTTTCCTGACCGCCTCTTCCTACTACGCCCAATAATAAGCTGCGATCTATCTTAGGAGGCGGTATGTATCAACCGTTGTGTTGATATGCAATACACCGCGTAGGTACTATAACATAACTCGTATAACTCGTTGAGTTTAACATACTTTCAGTTATTTTCAACATTTGGCGCATATTGGAACATTGTTGGACGTAAATTCATACGTTCTATTAAATACCACTCTTGCTTTGAAAATTCTCAGATACATCCCCTCCTCGCTTTGCGAGTCGGCGATTTATCTACAATTCTTAAAGTAATCGTGGTATTACCTATGAAAACTCTCAAATGAGTAGTCTATGTGTTTACTTATTTATCAGGCTACTTTCGATTACTGTGACGTGCATTGCGCATTAAAATGCAGCGAATTTTCAGTCAGGAAGAATACGCAGATAATTTTATTTTACGGTTTTTGTGAGTGCAATGCGGAAAGAACGATACGCGTGTATCACAGAATATTTCGTAATCTAATTTTAACGTATAAAGACATTTTCACTAACACCTTCAGAAGGTACCGAGAAACGGGTTCATTATCTCTGACCTTCGAACGCGACCTTGTACAGCTTCGGAACAAGCAAGCGACCATGTTGTGATAAAAACCGAAGAAAATCCATCAACCAGTACAAGAAGAGTATCTTATCGGTTGGGTGTTGTGAAAAGTTCAGTTTGGAAATTCCTTCACAATGAAGGTTTTTTGAGTTATATACTTACAAATTTTGCTCTTACAACCATAATACAGAGAATCGCGTATGCAGTTTTGTAACAGGCTTCTCCAAAGAGCTAATATTTGCAGGCAATATTATTCACAGACGAGGCACAGTCTGTGATGTTTTAACATTTTTTGTGAGTGTACACCAACGAATATTTGAAGTCGGGCAAAAGAAAACAAAGTGTATTCGGTAGCTCCAGATGGTAAGGAACGTCCCGATTTACACAATTCAATTGCTGTTTTATTCCTGTGTTAATTTTTCTTTGTAAACAAATGGATTCATTTCTTTTCTAAATAATTAAGAATTTACATCTTTATATAATGTTTATAAGTTTCTGAAATGCAGATTTTTACATAGAAATTAATTTTTCAAACAAACTTCCAAGTGCTTATTGCGGCTCAACCATTCAAAATCTCGAAGGAGTTCTTAAAATTGACGTAAGAGCTTATTTTGGAACTTATTTTGTTTCCTGCGTTGACACCTTGTAAACACACATATATTGATGGTATCTTGCGTTCCAACACTGCATTGCTGACGGCTGGTCAGATCACATGAGCTTTTTTTTCAGGTTCGAAACGGACATCAAAAAGAGTGTAGAGTTCTTCATGGAAGAGGTGAAGAAACATCCCGCAGAAAGGAATGTCTTCAGTCTCATTATGGTGCATATCTTCACTTTTTATCTTGTTACTTATCCTACAAAACCAATTCAACTCAAACATATTTTTTAACTTGCATTTTATTATCTGAGTAGTGAGATTATTGTAGCAAAAACGCCCCTGCAGGTCGGTTGGCTCCCAAAGAATGCTTCCTGAAACGCCTCTCTCAATGCTTCGAGTAATATTCCTTAAGTGCAAGTAAAGTTAAGTACAAGTTCCTTGTACTTTTATAAACAAAAATACTCTTCCTTTTACACTCTGTAATGACGAAGCTTCAAATATTTGCGCATGGGTAAGGCGCGTCACATAGATAGTATGTGTGAATGGCAAGGACGCTGCATCACGCTGCATCACGCAAATACAAATGTCCTTGAAAAGAGAGTTCTGTACTACCTTAAAATTCAATTCTACTACATCCATTACAATAAAACTAACGAAAACAATAATAATGCATCAAAAATCTGGTTGTGATAAAAAGTGTTTATGAAAAGAATCATCACTCTAATTTCTCGATACCTCCATTTTTACTTTCTCATACACATACGTATATACGAAGTATTATACGCAGTATAGGGAAAGTTACATAATGCTGCGAAAAAAACGGAGGATTTTCGGCAGAAAAAATTCATTGCCGGGACCTGATAACAAAAAAGTGGATAAATCCCGTTGCTTATATAAGAAATAAAAACATAAAAAATGTGGTGTTGCCAGAATCCCCGGTTTGTGGATCCTTGATATCGACAAACCAATTGACGGCAAAACGTCCATTTGTCCGTCTGTCTATCGGTCCGTCTGTCTGTCCCTTTGTCCGTCTGTGAACACCATTACTGGCTAAACCATACGTAGAATTTTTCAAGTTGAAAAAACTCCTGAACATCTGGCGAGAGTCGAAGTTTTGAGGTTTTGAAAAACATTCTTTAAAATTCGGTGGTACTTTAAATGAAGTCCCCCGGACATTTTCAAAATTTTCTCAAAAACGGCTTCAAATTGTTTCCTTAAATATTTGTAGGAATAGAGAAAAATGCACTTATAAATGTGGTAAAAGGCCCGATTTTCACGGTTAACTTTGAATTTATTTATTTTTAATTTCAAAAAGTTTGGTTTTTTCGGCGTCTTGGTGCGCGCGGCGATGGTGTAACGGTTAGCGTATCGAACTGTTATACCCAAGTTGGCGGGTACCAAACCCGATCGAAGCTGTGGATTTTTAAGGGCGAAAAAAACATTCGTATTCCTTCGGAGGGGAAGTAAAGCCGGCTGTCCCATCTTAGCAACTGCGAAACGACTGTTGGCAGCAATGAACTGGCGTAAAGGTATGCGCGACATTTTATTAGCGGGTAAGAGTTATTCATTAGTACTACAAATGGCACAGACTTCCCCGTATTAGTTTTATATTTCCTTTGGTCTCGGCTTACTATTCGATCTTGCCACATATCGTGCCTGCTGCCATCTACCGCCAACCAAAGTACATTTTTTTTGTACCAAAGTACAGTCTTAATTTTTCGGTTTCCTGAAAGTAGAACGGAAATATTCTTTTAAGGATATTAAAGAACAGTAAAACGTCATCCTAAATGGCAATTTTCTTTGAATAATTAGGATCGTTTTTTTAAGGCGCTTAAACGCTACAGTAAATTCGAAATATAAAGACCTTTTTTACAGAAAATGTCTGAGTTTTCGAAAAACATTTAGTCATTTTAAATACTTTAAATCACAAATACAATAGGGTTTACAAATTACTGGAAATGTGCATATTACCGGCGTAAGAGACCTTTCAAAAAAATTACATTTGTATAATTTAAAAAAAATAAAAAATACACCAAAGTAACTTTCCTTCATATTAAAGAATGCAATTAGCTCTATCCTTTCGTAAAGTTTGAGGAAACAATTTTGAGCCGTTTTTTGAGAAAATGCTGTTTGAGCGTTTCTGAAATTACGAAATATTGAGTTGGTTTTCACAGGAAACGGTGACGTTTTCGAGAAGATTTATATAACATTACTTAAAGAACATATACTCATAAATATAACAATGTGAACAAATTCCGCTAATGTACATATTAACTACTTGAGAAATAAGTCAAAAAATACATTTTTGTAATTAAAAAAACAACAAAAGAGTAGAGCTATACGGCGTTTATGTCATCTTATATAGTGCATTTAGCACAATCCCTACCGGAAGATAAAGAAAAAAAGTGAGCAGTTCTTGAGAAAATCTTATTTTGGAATTTTTTTAAAATTGCACGCAATATTGCTCGAAATCTATTGATTTTTTAAATATATGTTATTATGTTTATTATTTAATTTTTAAATAATTAAATTATGTTTAAGGGAAAAGGATTAAAATTATGTTTCAGGAAAAATCTTTATCTTTAATTATGTAGTTGAAGGAAGGTCCCGAAAAAATCAAACTTTTGCAATTTTCGAAAATTCAGAGTTAACCATGAAAATTCGACCTATGCCACCTTTATAAGTGCATTTTACTCTATTCTTACCAGAGGTTTAAAGAAAAAATTGGGGCGATTTCTGAGAAAATTTTAAAAATGTCCGGAAAGCTTCATGTAAAGTACCCCCAAAAATTGTGATTTTCAAAATCGCCGAGCTTCGACACAGGCCAAATGGATAGGACTTTCTTCAATTTCGAAAAAGTTCTACGCATGGTTTAGGCGATAGTGTTGTTCACAAACATTAGGCAGACAGACGGGCGGACGTTGCAAAACACCCTTTTTCGATATCAGAGGACCCCAAACGTGTATTTCTGTTAAAATCTCGAAATCTATTTTCTGCAGCATTATATAACTTTCCCTATACTACATGTATTACGCCGTATATACGTACGTATACGCAAAATTACAAACTTTTCTTGCGTTCCTTTTTTATTATTTACTTCTACAAAGAAAAAAGCATAACCACACATTTATTTACTGCCACATCCATTAACGATCATATGATAATTTGAGAGTTTATCTTCTACATGTTCATTCCCAAGGTTTTTCTTCCTGACAACACTTGCATTGCACTTTTTCCTCGCGCACTCCTCTTGCACAGGACTCGGCGAGCCTTGCGTTGCTATATTCGCTCATCTGAAGGCCACAGGAGTCACATGTGCGAGCATGCAATGCTGCAGCTGAGAATCCCGCGGACACGCACATCATTGTGCTGCTGCCTGCACGACGCTTTGTTCATACGTGCGAACACATTGTTCATGCTGTAGTTGTTTATTAGTGTATAATATATAACATGAGAAATATTTGATTAAGAATAAATTTATAACAAAAAAAAACTATTATTATTTTCTTCTATTCACACTAATCATACTAAGGCATACTAACATGGCATACTAATCAATCAGAAATGTCACCTTCTTTTAAATTTTAAGATAACTTGCATTAAACTAAAGAGAGAGATCATTGTTATAAAGGAGCAAGCATTATGAAGAAATGTATAAGAGAAAGTTCTGTAAAGCAAGCATTTTTTTCATCTAAAAACAAGAAACAACACGCCACGGGCGGTTTCTACTTTTCTTTCCTTCCAAACAAATGGGTCCACTCCAAGGTGTCAAGTACAATCATAAATAGATCCCGGAAGTTTGGCAAAATGCCTTTTTACTTTCCCGAATACGTATGTATATACTGAGTAAAATACGTAGTATAGGGAAAGTTATGTAATGTGACGCGAAAAAACGGCGGATTTCCGGCAGAAATAAAGTTATTGCCGGGCCCTGATAACGAAAATGTGGATAAATCCAGTTGCTAAATTAAGGGGATAACCTCTAACTCGTGGTGTAGCCAGAATCCCTATTTTGTTGCCCATAATTAGTTGTTCCGGTATTCACAGAAAATCGGAATGCAGAGAATGATGAGTCATCGTTGATTTCACCTTTGGGAGAGGAAGAAGCTGAAGCTCAGGAGAAGGGAAATTAACAGACTGTGATGATATTTTAAGAATAGAGGAAACTCAGGAATGGTTTCCGTGTGAATAAAAATTCTTGATCACCAACATAATTTTAGTGAAGAAATTTCAGAAGGCAGAAAAGTGGGTTGTTTCTTGAAAGTTGAGATCGACAATGAAATACTTTGAAATAATGCAATAATACAATGAAAACAGTGTGAAAGAAAATATTTGTTACAGTTGAACACAAATTTCCTCATCTTGGTTTAGCAACTACAAAAATGTCATTATCTGTCAGTGAAACATACGGCTGGATTCAGTTATTATCTAAAGGAAAATTAAAATATTCTTCAGAGGAATTATTTCAAGCAACCACTGACATGGAGAAGGAATTTTTAAATTTACATTGGCAATTTCTTTCAAGTAAAAATAAACTTTTTTGATAAGTCACCTAAAGAGTTGCAAAACCATTCCCAAATTTACATTTTGATGTTTTTCTCTGTCTGGTGCGTGCAAGACTTATATAAGGTTGCGAAATTTAAATAGAAGTCATCAAGACAACGTATGAAGACAAAGGGGAAGAAACAAAATATCAAAATTTATCAACAACAAGCAATAATTAGGCATAATATATAAAATTGGGCATTTTATGTCTGTAAAAATTTAGATAATTAATTGCAGTCATATATTGCTTATAGATTGTCTGTCTGATCCATTTGTTCAATCTTTTATTTCAGAGCATGCATTTTTCCTGTAAAAAAAAATCAAATTTTATACATATTGTACCTTTCGCTTTTCTTACGACTTCAGTGGCTACGAATGTGAAGATCTTCAGGTACTCTTTGAAATGTAAAGCAATCTCATACAGGTGTGAATACTATATTAAATTCAAAATAAAAAAGAGACTTCATACCACACGCTCAATAACAAAGCAATGTCATATGTTAAGTTGAATGTCGGTAAAATTGGAATATATAGGCTGCGTTCCGTTTCCTTCACTGAAGATTTGCTCCCAACATGACTTCAAGTTTTTTCTTTATATTTCTTGTAAGAATAGAGTAACATACACTAAGAAACACGTAACACGGTTAACTCTAAATTTTCGAAAATTTCA